>BLSH010332266.1:65892-81394 GCA_018402905.1 Glandirana rugosa | reverse complement strand
GAGCAGGTTGCAAAAGCGGAGCGAGCGTCCCCTAGACAGTAGGCCTGTTACTACCCACTGCACCACATGGTCCCATGGAAGCTTACAGCTGTCCATCTCCCAAACACTGTAGAGAAAGAGGAAGTACCCCCCTACCCACCCGCGATCCCTGGCCCTGAATGCCAGCATTTCAAAATTCCTGGCCTTTGAAATGCTGTCATTCCGTCTGGTGGACATGGACAGTTTCAAAAACCTGTTGGCGGTGGCTGTCCCACAGTACGTGGTTCCCAGCCGCCACTACTTTTCCAGGCGAGCCATCCCTTCCCTGCACAAACAAGTCGGGGACAAGATCAAGTGTGCACTGCGCAACGCCATCTGTGGCAAGGTCCACATAACCACTGATACATGGACCAGTAAGCATGGGCAGGGACGCTATATCTCGCTAACTGCACACTGGGCAAATGTAGTGGCGGGTGGGCCTGAGCCGGCTAGCCATTTGGCGCATGTCCTTCCACCACCGAGGATTGCAGGGCATTTCTCTTTGCCTCCTGTTGCCTCCTCCTCCTACTCCGCTTCCTCCTCCTCGACCACCCACTCATCCACTCAGCGTAACACCTTCACCACCAACATCAGCACATCCAGGGGGAAACAACAGCAGGCTGTATTAAAACTGATATGTTTGGGGGATAAACCCCACACTGCGCAGGAGCTGTGGATGGGCATTGAACAACAGACCAATGAGTGGTTGTTGCCACTGAGTCTCAAGCCCGGCCTGGTGGTGTGCGACAATGGCCGAAATCTCATAGCGGTTCTGGGCCAAGCTGGTTTGACGCACATCCCTTGCCTGACGCATGTGCTGAATTTGGTGGTACAGAATTCTCTAAAAAACTACCCGGATATGTCAGAGCTGCTGCATAAAGTGCGGGCCGTCTGTGCGCACTTTCGGTATTCTCACCCTACTGCTGCTCGCCTGTCTGCGCTGCAGCGGAACTTCGTCCTTCCCGCTCACCGCCTCATATGCGACGTGCCCACAAGGTGGAACTCCACCTTGCACATGCTGGAGAGACTGTGCGAGCAGCAGCAGGCAATAGTGGAGTTTCAGCTGCAGCACGCATGGGTCAGTCGCTCTGCGGAACAGCAACACTTCACCACCAAAGAGTGGGCCTCCATGCGAGACCTGTGTAGCGTATTGCGGTGTTTTGAGTACTCCACCAACATGGCCAGTGCCGATGACACTATTCTCAGCGTTACTATCCTACTTCTATGTCTCCTTGAAAAAACACTTCGGGCCATGATGAAAGAGGATGTGGCACAGGAGGATGAGGAGGAGGAAGAGGGTCATATCCACGGTTATCAGGCCAGTCATTTGTAAGTGGCTCGGAGGGTGGGTTCCTGCACCAGCATAGGCCAGGTCAAAAATATTCAAGCCAGGGCACAGTTCTGGAGGACAAGGAGGGCGAGGAAGATGAGGAGGAGGAGGAGGAGGAGGAATCGCAACAGGGTGGCACCCAACGCAGCTCGTGGGCATCACTGGAGCGTGGCTGGGGGGATACAGAGGACACAGATGATATACCTCCCACAGAGGACAGCTTGTCTTTGCCTGTGGGCAGCCTGGCACACATGGCTGACTACATGCTGCAGTGCCTGCGCAATGGCAGCCGAGTTGCCCACATTGTAACTTCTTCTGATTACTGGGTGGCCACCCTGCTGGATCCCCGTTACAAGGACAACATGCCGTCCTTAATTCCCTCACTGGAGCGTGAGAGAGGAAGATGCGCGACTACAAGCGCACACTGGTAGAGGCGCTGCTGAGGGCATTCCCAAATGACACCGGGGGCTCAGTGGAAGCACAAGGCAAAGGCAGAGGAGGAGGACAAGGCAAAGGCAGAGGAGGAGGAAGAGGCCACCAACACAGCTGTGCCACCGCCAGCACCTCAGAAGGCAGGGTTAGCATGGCCGAAATGTGGCAAAGCTTTGTCAGCAGCACACCACAACAAACAGCACCACCAGCCGATAGACAACGTCTTAGCAGGAGGCAGCATTTCAGCAACATGGTGCAAGAGTATGTGTGCACACGCCTACACGTACTGACTGATGGGTCTGCCCCATTCAACTTCTGGGTCTCCAAATTGGCCACATGGCCTGAGCTTGCCCTTTATGCCTTGGAGGTGCTGGCCTGCCCTGCAGCCAGTGTATTGTCTGAACGTGTGTTTAGCATGGCAGGGGCGTTATCACAGACAAGCGCAGCAGCCTGTCCACAGCCAACGTGGACAAGCTAACCTTTATTAAAATGAACCAGGCATGGATCCCAGAAGACTTGTCTGTACCTTGTGCTGAATAAACATTTAGACCGGACTCACACAGCCATTCGTATACTTGTTTTTTTTTAATAGGCCTCAATATTTTGGGGGCTACCCCAATTATAAACAAACAAAAAAAACAGTGTTGGCTACCTCCTCCTCCTCCTCGACCACCGCCACTTCCACCTACACTGCCACGGTCACGGCCTAGTCAACCTCTAGGCTCCTACTCCACATCCACCCCCCCTTTCCCATTTTTTTTATTTGATTTTAATTTATTTTCCCTATCCCCATTTTTTTGTAGGGCACTTGCCCTACTCTTACCCCCATTTTACTTCCTTTTGCAGCCCTGTAGCACTTGCCAGGACTTTGTTACAGCCATTTTTGTGCCTAAAAGTTTGGGTCCCCATTGACTTCAATGGGGTTCGGGGTCCGGGATAAAGTTCGGGCAACGTTCGGTGCCGAACCAGGACTTTTTCCCAAAGTTCGTTCGTACCCTCCGAACCCGAACGTCCAGGTGTTCACTCAACTCTATTTAACACCTTTGCTATCTCTCCATCCATGGTAACCACATTCCGTTCATCATTTTTTATGGGGCCAATATGATCTGACTAGAGTTGAGCAATATTAAAAAAAGACATATTAAAAAAAAAAAAGTATACCAATGACTGTGTGAGGCCGGTCTAAATGTCTATTCTGCACAAGGTACAGACAAGCCTTGTGGGATCCATACCTGGTACATTTTAATAAACGTTAGCTTGTCCATGTTGGCTGTGGACAGGCGGCTGCGCTTGTCTGTGATAACGCCCCCTGCCATGCTAAACACACATTCAGACAATACACTGGCTGCAGGGCCGGCCAGCACCTCTAAGGCATAAAGGGCAAGCTCAGGCCATGTGCCCAATTTGGAGACCCAGAAGTTGAATGGGGCAGACCCATCAGTCAGTACGTGTAGGTGTGTGCACACATACTGTTCCACCATGTTGCTGAAATGATGCCTCTTGCTAAGACGTTGCCTATCAGCTGGTGGTGCTGTTTGTTATGGCGGGCTGCTGACAAAACTTTTCTACATTTCGGCCATGCTAACCCTACCTTCTGAGGTGCTGGCGGTGCCACAGTTGCGTTGGCGACCTCTTCTTCCTCCTCCTCCTCCACCTTCGCCTTGTGCTTCCACTGAGCCCCCTGTGTCATTTGGGAATGCCCTCAGCAGCACGTCTACCAGCGTGCGCTTGTAGTCACGCATCTTCCGATCACGCACCATTGAGGGAATTAAGGACGGCACGTTGTCCTTGTAACTGGGATCCAGCAGGATGGCCAGCCAGTAATCAGCACACGTGAGAGTATTAGAACAGCGCTTGCTGATATTCTGTCTTTTATTGCCCAATGTATAGGTGCTTACTTATTCTTTTAAAGTGCTGCTGTAGCCCATGTCCTTTTTTTTGTTCTATATATGTGATATGATGATGATAACCGTGGTAATACTAATATTGTTTCACATTCACAGTATTATGAAACTAATAATACAATCTAATAATACAATCTAAACATGCCAGATTTTCAATATATAGCTGTAGCCCATATGCTCCTTATTTTTGTAATTACTGGATATTATTTATGTACAAGTGACAATAGTCCTCTCAGGTGCTTTTTATAGTGCATATATCTAAAGTGCGTATATGTTGTAATTACTAACTCTATTCACAAAAAGTGCCAGTGCTTGTTAGTGATATGCTAATTCATTCAATTTATGACATTGCAGATGTGTTGTCCATTTAAATAGTCCATTTAAAATCTTCAGTATTTTTCAAAGTGCTCGTGCTGTGCTTTAACAGGTGATAATAGGAACGTTCGGGTGTTATACCCCGCTTACCAGATCCTGTTGACTTTCCAACCTTACGGTGTGGAAAAGTCAACACTCGCTTGCGGTCTACAATCCGACCCTGGATTTACTCCTTCTGGTTCTTTGCTTCGTCTCCGTTCCCGGTGTTTTTATGTAAAAAAGGAAAGACTCCTCATCGCGTTTTCCGTTTGAAATAAATCCACTTGTTACTTTATTTCTGAGTTAAAATTTAGAGATATAAAATGTGGAAAAAGATATAATGAAAAAATGGAAATGTGAATAAAAATAAATATAAAATTAAATATAAAATTAAAATAATAATAAAAATAAAAATAAAAATGAAAAAATATTATGAAAAAATAATAAAAATAAAAATAATAAAAAAAAAAAAAAAAATAAAACTAAAAATAACAATATGAAAAACTAGAAATAAATGAAAATAAAGATAAGGATAAAAATAAAAATAAAAATAAGTGTAAAAATAAAATTAAAATAAAATGAAAAAATAAAATAATAAAAATAAAAATAAAAATGAAAATAAAAATAAAAATATAAATAAAAATAAAATTAAAAATAAAAATAAAAATAAAAATAAATATAAATATAAAAATAAAAAATAAAAATAAAAATAAAATTAAAAATAAAATTAAAAATAAAAATAAAAATAAAAATAAAAGTGTATTTTATGTAAAAACATTACTATTAATGTTAACATTCATATTCTTTGGTGCGAGGAAAGATGGGGCCTGTTTTTATTGTGATCTTGGTTTGCAATCTCCCTATATCCTGCCCCTTTCTTTTTCTTAAAAATTAGTTAAAAAACAATTCAGATCTATTTCTACGTTCATCCCTTGTGGTTGTAAACTCCCTAATTCATAGATCAATTTAGTTTCATTCTGAGAGATGGCTTGGGTCATATTGTTTCCCCTCCAGTGTTTCTCTATTCTGTCTATGCCACAAAATGTGAGTAAGTTTGGATTTCTATTGTGATGTGTTCTGAAGTGGTTTGAGAGACTATGGTACCTGAACCCTTTCTTTATGTTGTTGACATGTTCTCTCAATCTTATTGCTAGTTTTCGTGTGGTGCGGCCTACATATTGCAAGCCGCATGGACATGTTATTTTTATTATTTTATTTTATTTTTTATTTTATTTTAATTTTATTTTTACACTTATTTTTATTTTTATCCTTATCTTTATTTTCATTTATTTCTAGTTTTTCATATTGTTATTTTTATTTTTATTTTTATTATTTTTATTTTTATTATTATTTTTATTATTTTTTCATAATATTTTTTCATTTTTATTTTTATTTTTATTTTAATTTTATATTTAATTTTATATTTATTTTTATTCACATTTCCATTTTTTCATTATATCTTTTTCCACATTTTATATCTCAACAACACATCTGCAATGTCATAAATTGAATGAATTAGCATATCACTAACAAGCACTGGCACTTTTTGTGAATAGAGTTAGTAATTACAACATATACGCACTTTAGATATATGCACTATAAAAATCACCTGAGAGCACTATTGTCACTTGTACATAAATAATATCCAGTAATTACAAAAATAAGGAGCATATGGGCTACAGCTATAAATTGAAAATCTGGCGTGTTTAGATTGTATTATTAGATTGTATTATTAGTTTCATAATACTGTGAATGTGAAACAATATTAGTATTACCACGGTTATCATCATCATATCACATATATAGAACAAAAAAAAGCACATGGGCTACAGCAGCACTTTAAAAGAATAAGTAAGCACCTATACATTGGGCAATAAAAGACAGAATATCAGCAAGCGCTGTTCTAATACTCTCACGTTTACTATCCTATGACACCAACATTGGAAGCATAGGTCACAGCAGCAGCTGCAAACAAACTCACCCACATAAGAATTTATCCCCAGTGGCGCGAGACACATTAACCAGTAATCAGCACAATTTACAATGTGGGCAACTCAGCTGTCATTGCGCAGGCACTGCAGCATGTAGTTGCTCATGTGTGCCAGGCTGCCCAGAGGCAAAGACAAGCTGTCCTCTGTGGGAGGTGTATCATCTGTGTCCTCCGTATCCCCCCAGCCACGCTCCAGTGATGCCCACGAGCAGCGTTATGTGCCACCCTGCTGTGAACATGGTTCATCCTCCTCTTCCTCCTCCTCATCATCCTCGTCCTTCTCATCCTCCAGAACTGTGCCCTGGCTTGAAAACTTTTTACCTGGCCTATGCTGGTGCAGGAACCCACCCTCCAAGCCGCTTGTGAATGACTGGCCTGATAACTGTGGAAATGACCCCTCTTCCTCCTCCTCTTCCTCCTGTGCCACATCCTCTTTCATCATCGCCCATAGTTTTTTTTCAAGGGGACATAGAAGTGGGATAGTAACACTGAGAACAGCGTCATCAGCACTGGCCATGTTGATGGAGTACTCGAAATACCGCAATATGGTACACAGGTCTCGCATGGAAGCCCACTCATTGGTGGTGAAGTGACTGACCCGGGCATGCTGCAGCTGAAACTCTACTATTTCCTGCTGCTGCTCGCACTGTCTCTCCAGCATGTGCAAGGTGGAGTTCCACCTTGTGGGCACATCGCATAGGAGGCGGTGAGCGGGAAGGCTGCAGTTCCACTGCAGAGCAGAGAGGTGAGCAGCAGCAGGGTGAGAACACCGAAAGCATGCACAGACGGCCCGCACTTTGTGCAGCAGCACTGACATATCCGGGTAGTTTTTTAGAAATTTCTGCACCACCAAATTCAGCACATGCGTCAGGCAAGGGATGTGCGTCAAACCGGCTAGGCCCAGAGCTGCTACGAAATTTCGCCCATTATCGCACACCACCAGGCCAGTCTGTTGTTCAATGCCCGTCCACAGCTCCTGCGCAGTGTGGTGTTCATCCCCCAAACATATCAGTTTTAAAACAGCCTGCTGTCGTTTCCCCCTGCATGTGCTGAAGTTGGTGGTGAAGGTGTTACGCTGAGCAGATGAGGAGGTGGTAGAGGAGGAGGAAGCGCAGTAGGAGGAGGAGGCAACAGGAGGCAAAGACAAATGCCCTGCAATCCTCGGTGGAGGAAGGACATGCGCCAAACTGCTAGCCGCCTCAGGCCCACCCGCCACTACATTTGCCCAGTGTGCAGTTTGCGAGATATAGCGTCCCTGTCCGTGCTTACTGGTCCACGCATCAGTGGTTATGTGGACCTTGCCACAGATGGCGTTGCACAGTGCACACTTGATCTTGTCCCCGACTTGTTTGTGCAGGGAAGGGATGGCTCATCTGGAAAAGTAGTGGTGGCTGGGAACCACGTACCATCAGGTTTTTAAAATTGTCCTTGTCCACCAGATGAAATGACAGATTTTCAAAGACCAGGAATTTTGAAATGCTGGCATTCAGGGCCAGGGATCGCGAGTGGGTAGGGGGGTACTTCCTCTTTCTCTCCAGTGTTTTGGAGATGGAGAGCTGTAAGCTTCCATGGGACCATGGTGTGGAAATGCTTGGGGACGGTGGCGGACATGGTGGCGTTGCTGTCACATCGTCTGTTCGCTGGGTGGCAGGTGACACTGACACTGTAGAGGTGGAGGAAGAGGCTGAGGCAGCAGCAGAAGAGGAAGCAGGAGGAGCCCGAGACCTTTCTTGGATTTTGAGGTAATTATTCCACTGCAGCTTGTGCTTTGCATTTAGATGCCTGGTCATGCAGGTAGTGCTCAGGTTTAGAACATTTATGCCTCACTTCAGGCTCTCATTGCACAGCGTGCAAACCACTTGTGTCTTATCGTCAACACATTGTCTGAAGAACTGCCATGCCGGGGAATGCCTTTCAGCTGCCTTTGGTGTGCTAGGTCCCTGGGTGCGATGGGTAGTAGCAGGCGTACTGTCTAGGGGGCGGTCGCTCCGCTTTTGCAACCTGCTTCCTCTTTTGCTGTGCTGGTGGCTCTGTGCGACCACCACCTCTTCCTCCAAACTGCACACGTTACTCGCATGACCTTCATTCCTTGTGGGGTCTAGGACCTCATCATCCTCCACATCATCTTCCACCCACTCTTCACCACTGCTCTCCTTGTCAGTCTGCACACTGTACAAATCTGCAGCAGTTGGCACCTGTGTTTCCTCATCATCATTAGAGACGTGGTGTTTCCATGTCCTCATCCTGCAACAGAAGTGGTTGGGCAACGGTGCACTCAATGTCTTCCACTTCTGCTGCAGGGCTATGTGGATTGCCCATGGAATGCAAACCAGCAGAGTCATCAAAAAGCATAAGAGACTGCTGCATGACTAGGGGCTCAGACTGCTTGGCTGATTTACAAGGGGCTGAGGTGAAAGACAGATGGCCATGGGGTTCAGGTGCCAACTCTGAGCTTTCAGCACGGGACCGGGTGGGAGACAATGTGAAGGAACTGGAGGCATTGTCAGCCACCCAATCTACTATTGCCTGTACTTGTTCTGGCCTCACCATTTGTTGAGCAGCATTCGGGCCTACCATATAACGTTGAAGGTTCTATCGGCTACTCGCACCTGAGAAAGGTGTTTCACTTGTGCGTGTAGCTGGCACAGATCAACCACGTCCTCTCCTTGCAACAGGAGCTTCACCAACACCAGCAGCACCAGCAGCACCATGACCACATCCCTTATTTGACGCTCTCCTCATTCTTTACGCAAATTTACTTTTTAGCACAGATTTAGATTATTTTTTAAACCAGCAATGTCGACGCACTTTTTAATTTTGTGTAAGAAATGCACAGCAAGATGCAAGTGTACTGTATAGCACTATTTATTAATACTAAAAAAAAAAGAATAATACATTATTAATCTTTTTTTTTTTTTTTAAACAACAATGTAGATGCACTTTTTATTTTTGTGCAAGAAATGCACAACAAGGTGCAAATGTGCTGTGTAGCACTATTTATTAATAATAAAAAAAAGAATAATAAATGATTATTCTTTTTTTTTTTAAACCAGCAATGTAGACGCATACCAGTATGATATGATTTTAGAACACTAATCTGTCCCTCACACCAGCAGCAAGATCCTCTCCCTGTACCAGTATGAGATGATTTTAGAAAAGTAATCTGTCCCTCACACCAGCAGCAGGAACCTCTCCCTATACCAGTATGATATGATTTTAGAACACTAACCTGTCCCTCACACCAAACAGCAGGAACCTCTCCCTATACCAGTATGATATGATTTTAAAACACTAATCTGTCCCTCACACCAGCAGCAATATCCTCTCCCTATACCAGTATGAGATGATTTTAGAAAAGTAATCTGTCCCTCATACCAGCAGCAGGAACCTCTCCCTATACCAGTATGATATGATTTTAGAACACTAATCTGTCCCTCACACCAGCAGCAGGAACCTCTCCCTATACCAGTATGATATGATTTTAGAACACTAACCTGTCCCTCACACCAGCAGCAGGAACCTCTCCCTATACCAGTATGATATGATTTTAGAACACTAATCTATCCCTCAAACCAGCAGCAGGAACCTCTCCCTATACCAGTATGATATGATTTTAGAACACGAATCTGTCCCTCACACTAGGAGCAGGAACCTTTCCCTATACCAGTATGAGATTATTTTAGAACACAAATCTGTCCCTCACACCAGCAGAAGGGACCTCTCCCTATAACAGTATGATATGATTTTAGAACAATAATCTGTCCCTCACAGCAGCAGCAGGAACCTCTCCCTATAGCAGTATGAGATGATTTTAGAACACTAATCTGTCCCTCACAGCAGCAGCAGGAACCTCCCCCGATAGCACTATGAGATGATTTTAGAACACTAATCTGTCCCTCACACCAGCAACAGGAACCTCTCCCTATAGCAGTATGAGATGATTTTAGAACACTAATATGTCCCTCACACCAGCAGCAGGAACCTCTCCCTAAAGCAGTATGATATGATTTTAAAACACTAATCTGTCCCTCACACCAGCAGCAAGATCCTCTCCCTATACCAGTATGAGATGATTTTAGAACAGTAATCTGTCCCTCACACCAGCAGCAGGAACCTCTCCCTATACCATTATGATATGATTTTAGAACACTAATCTGTCCCTCAGACCAAACAGCAGGAACCTCTCCCTATACCAGTATGATATGATTTTAGAACACTAAACTGTCCCTCACACCAGCAGCAGGAACCTCTCCCTATACCAGTATGATATGATTTTAGAACACTAATCTATCCCTCACACCAGCAGCAGGAACCTCTCCCTATACCAGCATGATATGATTTTAGAATACAAATCTGTCCCTCACACTAGGAGCAGGAACCTCTCCCTATACCAGTATGATATGATTTTAGAACACGAATCTGTCCCTCACACTAGGAGCAGGAACCTTTCCCTATACCAGTATGAGATTATTTTAGAACACAAATCTGTCCCTCACACCAGCAGAAGGGACCTCTCCCTATAACAGTATGAGATGCTTTTAGAACACTAATCTGTCCCTCACAGCAGCAGCAGGAACCTCCCCCGATAGCACTATGAGATGATTTTAGAACACTAATCTGTCCCTCACACCAGCAACAGGAACCTCTCCCTATAGCAGTATGAGATGATTTTAGAACACTAATCTGTCCCTCACACCAGCAGCAGGAACCTCTCCCTAAAGCAGTATGATATGATTTTAAAACACTAATCTGTCCCTCACACCAGCAGCATGAGCCTCTCCCTATACCAGTATGATATGATTTTAGAACACTAATCTGTCCCTCACACCAGCAGCAAGATCCTCTCCCTATACCAGTATGAGATGATTTTAGAACAGTAATCTGTCCCTCACACCAGCAGCAGGAACCTCTCCCTATACCATTATGAAATGATTTTAGAACACTAATCTGTCCCTCAGACCAAACAGCAGGAACCTCTCCCTATAACAGTATGATATGATTTTAGAACACTAATCTGTCCCTCACAGCAGCAGCAGGAACCTCTCCCTATAACAGTATAATATGATTTTAGAACACTAATCTGTCCCTCACACCAGCAGCAGGAACCTCTCCCTAAAGCAGTATGATATGATTTTAGAACACTAATCTGTCCCTCACACCAGCAGCAGGAACCTCTCCCTATAGCAGTATGATATGATTTTAGAACACTAATCTGTCCCTCACAGCAGCAGCGGGAACCTCTCCCTATAGCAGTATGAGATGATTTTAGAACACTAATCTATCCCTCACACCAGCACCAGGAACCTCTCCCTATAGCAGTATAAGATGATTTTAGAACGCTGATCTATCCCTCACACCAGCACCAGGAAGGAAACTCTCCCTATAGCAATATGAGATGATTTTAGAACACTAATCTATCCCTCACAGCAGCGGCAGGAACCTCTCCCTATAGCAGTATGAGATTATTTTAGAACGCTAATCTGTCCCTCACACCAGCAGCAGGAACCTCTCCCTATTGCAGTATGAGATGATTTTAAAACACTAATCTATCCCTCACACCAGCACCAGGAACCTCTCTCTATAGCAGTATGAGATGATTTTAGAACGCTAATCTATCCCTCACACCAGCACCATGAACCTTTCCCTATAGCAGTATAAGATGATTTTAGAACACTAATCTGTCCCTCACTCCAGCAGAAGGAACCTCTCCCTACACCAGTATGATATGATTTTAGAACACTAATCTGTCCCTCGCAGCAGCAGCGGGAACCTCTCCCTATAGCAGTATGAGATGATTTTAGAACACTAATCTATCCCTCACACCAGCACCAGGAACCTCTCCCTATAGCAGTATAAGATGATTTTAGAACGCTGATCTATCCCTCACACCAGCACCAGGAAGGAACCTCTCCCTATAGCAATATGAGATGATTTTAGAACACTAATCTATCCCTCACAGCAGCGGCAGGAACCTCTCCCTATAGCAGTATGAGATTATTTTAGAACGCTAATCTATCCCTCACACCAGCAGCAGGAACCTCTCCCTATTGCAGTATGAGATGATTTTAAAACACTAATCTATCCCTCACACCAGCACCAGGAACCTCTCTCTATAGCAGTATGAGATGATTTTAGAACGCTAATCTATCCCTCACACCAGCACCATGAACCTTTCCCTATAGCAGTATAAGATGATTTTAGAACGCTGATCTATCCCTCACACCAGCACCAGGAAGGAACCTCTCCCTATAGCAATATGAGATGATTTTAGAACACTAATCTATCCCTCACAGCAGCGGCAGGAACCTCTCCCTATAGCAGTATGAGATTATTTTAGAACGCTAATCTATCCCTCACACCAGCACCAGGAACCTCTCCCTATTGCAGTATGAGATGATTTTTAAACACTAATCTATCCCTCACACCAGCACCAGGAACCTCTCTCTATAGCAGTATGAGATGATTTTAGAACGCTAATCTATCCCTCACACCAGCACCATGAACCTTTCCCTATACTAAGTATGAGATGATTTTAGAACGCTAATCTTTCCCTCACAGCAGCGGCAGCATCCTCTCCCTACACTAGTCTGAGAGCATGTGACATGCATCGCTAGCTACGTGACTCCAGCTCATATCGAGGCTGGTTCACATGATGCACTGGCCAATCACAGTCATGCCATTAGTAGGCATGGCTGTGATGGCTTCTAAGGGCAAACGAGTGAAACGCTTGTTGATTGGCTGCCCTGCAGCTATTCAAAAGGCTCGAAAACATACCCGAACCCTGACTTTTTCTCAAATGTCCGGGTTCCGGACACGGACACCCCAAAGTCTGTTACGAACCCGATCTTTACAGTTCGGGCTCGCTCAACTCTAGATCTGACCTCCCTCTCTTACTATTTATATACTTAAAGAATTTCTTGGGATTCTTTTTACTCTGCTGAGCTATGTGTCTTTCATGTTCTATCTTCACCGCCCTGATTGCACCCTTACATTCCTTATTGCATACCTTATATAGCTGGAGTGCAGACAGGGACCCATCAGCCTTGTATTTTTTGAAGGCCTTCTCCTTTGCCTTTATATGTGCTTTTACATTAGAGTTAAGCCACCCTGTTTTTTTATTAGCTCTTCTAAACTTATTTCCCATTGGGATACGCTGGCTAATACCTTTGTTTAGTATGTCCTTGAAGCACTCCCATTTTTCCTCTGCGTTCTTTGTTAATAGAATTTTATCCCAACTAACATCTTCCAGCAAGGAGAAGAGGAGGCTTCTTATGGAAGTTAGCTCTCTTAAAATTCAAAGTCTTTGTATTCTCCTTATGTTTCCTATTTGTGTGACTTACACTGAAACTAATTGACCTGTGATCGCTATTTCCTAGATTGCCCCTTACTTCCACGTCTGTGAACACGTCTGTGTTGTTAGTAATCAGAAGGTCTAATAAGGCTTTTTTTCTAGTTAGTGCATTTACCATCTGAACCATTCTGCGAGTCTGAGAAGAACCGATCTTTATATCTAGAAGAAGAAGAAAAGCAAGGCAACAAAATCAATTATGCAAGGCCAGCAGCAACAACAACTGTGGAAGCTTGCTTTGGGCCTACTGCTATAAGGGAAGGAGCCAGGAGTGGCCTACTGGCACTGCTATAAGGGAAGGAGCCAGGAGTGGCCCACTGCTATAAGGGAAGGTAAGGGAAGGAGCCAGGAGTGGCCCACTGCTATAAGGGAAGGAGGCAAGAGTGCTGATGGGGGACCTACTGAGAGTTGGATCAGTCATAAACTAATTAACCAAAAACAGTGCACAGCAAGGCATGAGATAAGTAGGCAGTAGCTACCTACCTTGGATCAAGTAAGGTAGCGATACAGTAGAGTGGGTTTTGCTCCCTGTCAGAGAAGCGTTTTTCTGCAAAGCAGCAAACAATGTGTTCTTCATTGTTTTCACACCGTGGTCCTCGTCCATTTCTTTCTATAACAATCTCTGTAGCACTGTGATTGCAGGAATTACATCCGAGGCAAAAGAATCTGTACAACTCACATGCCGAATCAATTCTTCAAAGGGAGTGAAGATGTTGATCATCTTTTCCATGAGATTCCACTGATTTGCAGTGATATTTGCAGGCAGCTTATGCTCTGATACATATACTCCAATGGCCCGCTTCACCTCAGAGACTTCATCATGCAAAATGTACTGTTCCAGCCAGTCTGACCATCTTGCTGAACTCTTTTCATGGGTTGACCAAGTATGAGCTAAATATCTTGCAGCTGAGAATATGCCAGGTTTGAATGTTTAAAGTGGCCAACTATTTTGCGCCCAACTCCCACAGTATCTGTAATGCTATGCTGTGATAAAAGACCTTCTGAGAAAACCAGCTGCAGTGTATGTGCCACACATGAAAGACCAGCATCTTCCACACCTTTTATCATATTCCTGGCATTATCCCAGACTACCACATGGACAGAACTTTTGGGAATGGCTCAAGTGTCAAGTATTTCTTCAAGTATGCTCATTATAGCTTGGCATGTGTGAGAGCCTTGAGAGCCTTGAAGTTTCTTTGTGTGGAGAAGGACTTGCTGAAGAGAGAAATTTCTATCAATCCATTGTGCAGTTAAGCTAATTACAGACACAGGATTTACACTACTGCTCCAAATGTCCGTGGTGAAACTAATAGCCTTTAAGACCTCCTGCAGCATGTTGATAATGTGTTTCTTCACTGTGTTGTGTAATTAAGGCAAGATGACATCTGTGATGTAACAGAGACTGGGAATTTCGTACTTAGGGTCCAAAAGATTCAGAAGTCGGCGAAAACCCACATTGTCAACAATTGATAGTGGCTGATCATCAAGAATGATGAATTGGATAGCTGCCTCAGATATTGTCATAGCCCTTTGGTTATCCATGGAATATTTTTTGCGTCTTGAAAGGGTTTGCTGCAGTGTCAACTGCTGAGTGCCAGTGCTAGTGACAGTAAATTCTCCATGCTCACTCATGTGTTTAATTTTGAGGTGTTTTATGAGATTATTGGTATTATAAGTAGAGTTGAGCGAACCCGGACTGTAAAGTTCGGGTCCGTACCGAACTTTGGGGTGTCCGGGACCCGGACCCGGACTTTTCAAAAAAAGTCCGGGTTCGGGTCCTGTGGGGTTTCAAGCCATGCCTGGGCTTGAAATGTCAGGCCCAAGCGAGTTGAGATGAATATTATGGTTATTAGAGTATTTTGTGGAGTTTTAATTTGTGTACTCACTCGTACCTCTTAAATGACAGTGATCGTGACCGTGAGTCGTCAACTGTGACGTCGTTTGGGAAAGTTCTGCGTTTTTTATAAGGTACCTATTGGTTTCCCGATACTGTTATAGACTCCGTCGATAGGTTAAGTAGTAAGAACTACTAGTCGGTGATAGTTAACAACTGTTACACCCAAAAGCGGCTGAAGACTTAGAAAACCTGGGATTCATGCTTTAAGGGTCAGAGACAATGTAGTGTC
>BLSH010332266.1:20375-33034 GCA_018402905.1 Glandirana rugosa | reverse complement strand
ATACGCTATATACTCCTCTGATGATACGCTATATACTCCTCTGATGATACGCTATATACTCCTCTGATGATATGCTATATACTCCTCTGATGATGCTGTATACTCCTCTGATGATACGCTATATACTCCTCTGATGATACGCTATATACTCCTCTGATGATACGCTATATACTCCTCTGATGATGCTGTATACTCCTATCTGGCGATGCTGTATACCCTATCTAGTGATGCTGAGCACCCTATCTAGTGATGCTGGGCTGTATACTCCTGACACAATGGGTGGAATCTATAAGGGATGGTGCTTATGAGAAGTGGGAGGGGTCAAAAAGGAAGGGCAGGGTCTGGCACCCCCACCATCTTAAAATTTCACCAGCTGCCACTGAATAAATGTATGCTGGCATGGGGATGCATGTTTAACACTTTAAGGGTCTGTTCACACTACATGCAGTCCAGTGCGTTTTTTATGCATCAAAAACGCATGGATAGTAGGTTACATGGTTTTCAATGGCATAGTTCACACCAATGCGGGCAGTTTCAGTGCATTCCAGTGAGTTCCAGTTCCAGGAAAAAAGTAGAACATGCTGCATTTTTTCTGCACTGAACTGTACGGGAACGCAACTAAACACACTAAAAATGCACCGAAACACACATGTCTTTATTTAAGGTGAATAAAAAAAGAGGGGGAAAAATGTACTGGAATGATAAAAAAACACACTGGAAAGCATCAAAAACACACATGCAAAAAAGCATCCAGAGTGCATTTGGACTGCTTTTCTATGGTGGGAACTGGCCCTAAAACAGTGTCACTGTTTTAAGCATGGTTAGGACTGTATGATGCGTTAAATACAGGTCTGTAAGCAACATCTTATTTTCTGGCAGTGCCCCTCCCGAGACTATGCTCTGGATCCGCCCCTGGGTCTGGGCCATGTCTTCCTGGGATAAATCCTACCTGATCCTTGTTAATGTAAGAATTGATGAAGGAAGCCAGCCCGTTGGCCAAGATTTTGGTTAATATTTTAATGTCGTTGTTTATGAGAGAAATTGGTCTGTAATTGCTCACTTCCTCTGGATTCCTACCCGGTTTAGGAATCACTGAAATAAAGGCAGAATTTAGCTGAGAGTCCAGGTGAGTGCCCTGGGTTTTGGAATTAAAAAAATGTGTTAGATGTGGGGATAGAGTCTCAACAAAGGCCTTGTAATAAGGCACCGAGAGTCCATCCGGGCCTGGGGCAGAACCTTTCCTTAATTTCCTGATGACCCCCAACACCTCCTCCTCTGAGAAAGGGGCTTCTAGGATTTGTTTATGCTCTGCTGTCAGCGAGGGGATGGGGAGGTCATCAAGGAATGATGCATTAATAGTTTTATGGCTTAGCAATGGGGAGCTGTAGAGGTCCGTGTAAAAACTATGAAAGGTGTCTAGGATTTTCGTTGGGTTAGAGGTCAGGCCTTGACCCCTGATCCGTATTTTGGGTAAGACAAAATGGCGAGGGCGAGGGGATACCCTAGCCGCTAACAAAGGACCTATTCTGTCATTCTGCGTATAAAATTTCTGCCCACTCCAACGGATGGCCTTCTCTGCTATGGCCGTTAAGGCCAAGTTGAGTTCCAATCGGACTTTAGATAATTGGGCAGCAAGACCTTAGAGGGGTACTTCTTATGCGCAGCCTGCAGAAATAGGTAAGACTTTTTGAGTTTGACCAACTCCGCAGCTCTCTCTTTCTTGATTTGTGAGGAAATTTGAATGAGCTTACCTCTAATGAAAGCTTTATGAGCCCAGAGAGTTTCTGCTGAGGTGCCCTCTTTATTGTTAAGAAGGAAATATTCCATAAGAGCTCTATTGATTTCCGTAACTCTAATGGGGTGTGAGAGCAGGGATTAATTTAGTCTCCAATGAGATTGCCTAGCAAATTGAGGGTCTGAGTGGATTTGAAGGATCACTATTGAGTGGTCCGAGAGCGCTGTGTCACTAATCCTGGAGTTGGTTATCAGTGGTATTGTGTTTGACTGGACTAACAAGTGGTCGATTTGCGCGTATGAATCATGAGGTGGGGAATAGTGAGTGAAATCTCTCTTGGTTGGGTTGAATTCCCTCCAGCAATCTGTCATATGGAATGAGTGGATCAATTTGGCAATTTTGAGGCTCGCTCTGGAAGTGCATGTTAGCTGATCTCCTAGTGGTCTAGATTTATCCAGTCCCTGATCAAAGGCGATATTAGAATCACCACCTAAAATGACCCTGCCTTCTAAATGATGTTGGATAGTATCGAATAGGGTTTTGAAAAAATTCACTTGGGTCTTATTCGGGGCATAGTACACTACAAATGTGTAAAGGTTCCCTTCTATATCTCCCTTGATTAGAATAAACCTACCCTCCGGATCTTTGAGTTCCTTGTGAAGTGTGAAACCAGACTTTGAGGAGAACAAAATCGCTACCCCTTTTGTTTTCCTTTCCACATTCGCTAAATAGAAAAGAGGGTAGTGGGCATGAAGGAAGTTGGGGCTGTACCGTGAAGGGAAGTGGGTCTCCTGAACCATTACCACATCTAGTTTGAGAGCTTTGTAGTGGTCGAAGACCTTCCTCCTTTTGATAGGGGAGTTGAGGCCCTGAGCATTGTGCGTGGCTATCTTAAGGAATCTTTGGGTGTCAGAAGCCATGAAGCCCTTGGGAAAACATGCTCGAGTCATTAACATCACTCACCCTTAACCTTGTGTCTTCCTTCGAAAAGGGGGGAGGGCCGAGCACATCCAGAACCCGAGGCTCAGGAACTGCAAACCTGTTATCAGCAGAAGCAGAGGAGCAAATTAGGTGCATTGTCATAGAGAAAGAAAAGGAGGAAAAGAAAGGAAAAAAGAGAATGCATAGACAATAAACATTACTCCTAAATAGCGCTAGTGGGGGTGGTGTCCGAGAGGTAAGTTGGCCTCTCCGACCCACGATCCCTGCCCTCCGCAGAGGGAAAAAAGCCATACTCAACTGTATGGACCGAGGAAGCGTCTGTCCCTACCCGGGGAGACAACTTAACCCAGAGATCTCCAAAGGGAACCCGGTGGTAAGTGGAGGCACAAGGGGACCCTCCCAGACATGGCGTTCCCTGGCTCTTCAAATTAACAATTCAAAACCAAGATAGACGTGCTGTCTATGAACTATTATAGTACCCATCAGTCCGAGCTAGGGAAAAACTCCCAGTGGGTAAGAGCTCATGACCCAATGATGTGAGCAAACGAAAGTTATGACCCCGTTGCTGGGCAAACGCTCTAAGGTGATTTTCATTTAGAATTTGAACGTAACTAAGGAAATCTAGACATATACCAAGACCCCAGCTGTCTGGGTCTTTCCGGACTTGAGTGAGTAACTGAATAGTCAACCATAAGAGAAACTTTAACTCAAGTCCAACCAGGAACTAATCCCAAAATGCAGAGTAATCCGGCCGTCAACAGAGTAAAGAGAGATTCCAAACAAGAAAAATCCAGTAGGCTAGTTAAGGAGGTCTATTGTCTTTGGGTTTTTTGCTAAGAATTGGTCCAGAGCGGTGAAGCAGGGCTCACGGGAATAGGCCTCTTTGCATTAGATCCAGCCGGATCAGCAATGTCCATAGGAGCTTCTTGGGAAATAAGTTTCAGGGATAGAAGGATTTTTTCCCCCTCCTGTAAGCTTGAAAAGGAGAATGTTTTCCCTTTATAGGAAAATTTGACACCAAACAGGAAGGCCCACCAATATTTAAGATCTTTTTGTTGGAGGACTTGTAACAGTGGTTTGAGGGCTCTCATCTTTTGGATGGTGGTGGGGGATAAGTCTGCAAATATTTGTATTTTGTGACCCCTGCAGGAAATGTTGGGGTTAGACCGAGACAGTCTCATAAGCTCTTCTTTGATATTGTAGAAGTGTGGCTTTACTATTATATCCCTGGGAGAGCCATACTTCCTAGGGGGGGCCCAGGGCTCTATGGGCTCTGTCCAGCTCCAACCTATGCTTCGGTATATTTGGAATTAACGATAGGATTAGGTCCTGGACTGCGGGAGTGATTTCGGTGATAGACTCTGGGAGGCCTCTGATCCTGAAGTTGTAGCGTCTCAATCTGTTTTCGAGATCATCGATTCTTGACATGGCAGTGTCCAGTTGGTCTTGCAAGGCTTGTATTTGAGAAGAATTTTGGTTGGTTCTAGAAACAGTAATATCAAATTTTTGCTCAATTGCCTCCATTCTCGAGCCTAAATTATGGAAGTCAGCTTTAATGTCTCCTGTAATCTTCGCGGCCATGT
Source organism: Glandirana rugosa (assembly GCA_018402905.1). Lineage (NCBI taxonomy): Eukaryota > Metazoa > Chordata > Amphibia > Anura > Ranidae > Glandirana > Glandirana rugosa. The sequence goes on along the minus strand of BLSH010332266.1, from coordinate 28,774 downwards.
TTGCCAGGCCTCTTTCCAGTAAGGTGGAAAATTTAAGAAACAAGTCTGCTGTACTAAGCGGGGTGTCCAGAATTATCGGACTAAAAGTAGATGTCTCATGTTGAGTAGAGAGATGGCACGCTGGTGTTGCTGTGAAGTCCTCCATAGTGCGTCGAAGCAGCGACTCGGTGGAGGCTGGAGAAACAGAAAGAGGCGGAAGCGAGGTGAGGTTGGGGCCTGGAGTGAGTATGAGAGAGGCTGGAGCTATAACTGGCCTGGGTTCTAGTTGGGCGTCCTGGGCCTTAGTTTGGGTCGGAGTTGCCGCAGAGGCCATACCCGAGGGGGAGACTTGGTCTGCCCCTGAAAAGAGATGCGTAAACGGCCTTCTTGCGTGTGTGGGCTGCATTAAGAGGGGGGCTAGTGTTGAAAAAAAATGCCAGGGCCTGAGGCATGTTTTTAAAGGTCACCTTGTTCTATGAGTCAGCCATGCCTGGGTTTCCTGGTAACCAACAGAACCCCCCAGACTCAGCTTGCAAGCCAATCTCTCCCTGGGATCCTCTGAGACTGCTGCAGCACGGCCCCTGGAGACTTAGAAGACCTCCCAGAGAAATTAGCTCCTAATCTGCCGCTCCGGCGGCCATCTTGGTACACCCGGCAGGAGTCAAGACCAGATGCAGGAGGCCGAGGTAGACTGATCCAAACTGCCCTTCAGCAGAACCCTGTTTGGGAATTGTTAGCACCCTCTCCCCCTCACCCTCCGTTGAGCTCAGGGGGTGAGAGCGGGTATCAAAGCCCCCGTTCGTGGGTTAGGCCGCCACCGTGGCCATCTTGGTACTCCCTGGAGTGGGGGAACGATCGGCCGGTGTGCTCCAATCTCGGTGCTGGGGGGTTCCCGGTGCAATCCTGGGTAGCCTGGGGTCCTGGAGAGCCAGACTGCCCCTTCACAGCCTATCCAGGCCCTCTCTGACAGGAGCCAGGGGTGCCAAAGTCTGACGAGGGTGTGGAGCTCCTGGTTAGGCAGCCATCCAGGGGCTCTCGCACATGCGCACTCAACGGTTTGTGTAATTTAAGATATTTTAAGAGAAGGGCCCTTTTAAACTTGGAATTAAGGCCTCTCAAGTTCCAGGACATAACCAGGAGGAAATAGGGTTAGTGGTAATCCTCACCTAGGGAGCAGCAAATAAGCATGAACCAAAACCCGTAATGGACATGTATAGTGGTGTCATAACACAGATTAAAAAAAAAACTGTTGAAACAGAACAAATCACCCCAAGCACCATGGGCTTACCCTACCGATGCCCGACTGACCCCCCAAAAAAACTAGTAGGGGCAGTCGGGATGGTTTATACCCTAACTGAACTGACTAAGCAGGTTTAACTTTTAAACCTCAGAGCCCCCACCCCAGCGAACATCAACAAGGCTTGGGGGGATCCCCTTCGTATAGCAGCTCTAGTGTCCTATGACTGAACTGGTATGTACTCCAGGAGGTAAAGAAGGGGAGGAATGTGATGGGGGCAGTATTCAATTAAGAGCTGTCCGTGTCCCGGAGGGGCAGCTTGTTACTGCACCTGGGAGCTGTTCTCAAGGAGGGCAGTAACCAGGGGGGAGAAGATGTCACACACTAGTCTGTTGCATATCAGGGTATCTTGTGCAGTTTGTAAGTAACTAGCCTGGCCCTCATATAACTACTCCTTACCGTCCCTCGGCTGTAAATTAGGGCTCATGCTGTAAACAAGGGCCCAACAAGGCCATATAACCACAAATGGGGTTAATAATAATCCACAACAATAAAGCAAGAAAAATAAAAATTTTTTTTAAAAAAGACTGGGCTGTCAGCCTCCCAAACACCGGAGCAGGGTATCAGTGGTCGCTTAGTGTATTCAAAGGCCGGAGCCCAATACTTGCGATTATCTGCCAACAAAACAGTAACTCATCTCCAGGGATCTTCCATCTGGATCTCAATGCCCGTCCAACCAGGTCCCAGCCTCAGGGGACTCAAAGAATTTGGCCCTGTCGCCATCCACCACCCGGAGTTAGCTGGAATAAAGTAGGCTGAATTTGAGGCCCTTTTCCCAGAGTCTTTTCCGGACCTTGGTGAAGGTACAGCGTATTAGCTGGACCTCCGGTGAGAAGTCAGGGAACAGAAGGATCTTCACATTTTCATACTTCAGGTCTTGTTTCATTCTGGTGGCAGCCAGGACTCGATCCCGGTCCCTGTAATTAAGCAGCTTAAAAAGGTATGGGATGGGAGGAGTGGAGGGTACCCTGTGGGCCCTTTCCACCACAAATGTAGACGGCATGTCTATAAGATCTAGGAGCTTGGTAAGGAAGGCCTCTGCAAACTCCACAGGCCTAGGGCCCTCTGCCTATTCCGGGAAGCACAAGATGCACACGTTGTTGTAGCAGAGTCTATTTTCAGTGTCTATGGCTTTCTCCTGTAGCGCCTTTACCAGAAGCTGTGAAGCGTGCACGACTTTGGAATCTGCCCTCATGGAATCCTCAAGCTGGGATATGCGGTCCTCAGCCTCTGATACCCGGGCTCTAAATTTGTCCAGGTCGTGGCGGATCAAGCTGACATCCATCGCCAGGTAGTCGATCTTGGTTGTGAGGGTGCCCATGCAAGTCTGCACTGCATCGTTGCAGGCTTTGACTGCCTCTAGGATGTCAGCAGTCGTGGGATCAGTGGGCTTCCAAGTCCCCACCGGCATCTGTGTAGCTGTAGACATGGTGGATGCTGGCTTCCTCGTGGGCAAGATGGCCACCGCAGAGGGAGAGAGGTGCGGGATACTAGAGGGCTTGCGAGACAATCTCAGCCTTCCCGGTGACAGAGTGCCCAGCTGTTTTCTGGAACCCAGGGTGTCCACGAGATAGTGTGGGGTGAAGATAAAGGAGTTTGGATGTCTGTCAGGATGAATTGTAGAGCGGAGCTCAGGCTCTGCACATCTGCTCGGTCTCACATCCTATCCCCGCCCCCCAGGGCATGTCATTACAATTTTTAAAATAAATTACAACAGCAGGGCCCGTTCCTGCACCCAAGAAGAGTAACTGTGAGGGTTTACAGTGTCCTGCCACCACCAATACCCAAGGCCCAATTTTTCTGCAACTGTTTGACTGGGGAATGTCATTACAATTTTTGAAATAAATTACAACAGCAGGTCCCATTCCTGCGCTCAAGTGGAGAAACTGTGAGGGTTTACAGTGTTCTGCCACCACTAACACCCAAGGCCCAATTTTTCTGCAACTGTTTGACTGGGGCATGTCATTACAATTGTTAAAATAAATTACAACAGCAGGGCCCATTCCTGCACTCAACGAGAGTAACTATGAGGGTTTACAGTGTTCTGCCACCACCAACACCCAAGGCCCAATTTTTCTACAACTATTTGACTGGGGCATGTCATTACAATTTTTAAAATAAATTACAACAGCAGGGCCCGTTCTTGCGCTCAAGGGGAGTAACTGTGAGGGTTTACAGTGTTCTGCCACCACCAACACCCAACGCCATATTTTTCTGTACCTGTTTGACTGGGGTCATTACAATTTTATAGAGTGCAGTCCCCGTAGTATATATAATACAGTTCAGAATATATGGTGCAGTCAGTGTAGTATATATAACACAGTGTATTGAAGTGGTTAAGGGGAACCCTGCGCCAAAATTTTTAAAAAAGGGCCTGGTTTGTATTTTGGGGGACCCCCACGCAAATTGTTTCAGTGATTTTTGATCTATATTGCCAGGAGCCGGCAATACATTACAGCTGTGACCAAATTTATATGACTTTTTTCTTTAAAAATGTAATTTTGCTGTGGCACTGTTCTAAACATCACACAGATGTGCCACTTTACCAACGGACTAAGGGGACTCCCCAGGCACGATATTTAAAGGAATATTTCTTTTTTTTTTCACTTTAATCATCATTAAAATCACTGCTCCTGAAAAAAAACGATTGATTTGGATCTTTTTTTGCATTGATACATGGCCCCTAGGGTAGTACCCGTGTCACCATACACTTTTTATGGTAATAACTTGCATACAGTTGTGCTCATAAGTTTACACACCCTGGCAGAATTTATTATTTCTTGCCCATTTTTTAGAGAATATGAATAACACAAAAACTTTTCTTTCACTCATGGTTAGTGTTTGGCTGAAGCCATTTATTATCAATACACTGTGTTTACTATTTTTAAATCACAATAACAACAGAAACTACTTAAATGATCCTGATCAAAAGTTTACATACCCCAGTTCTTAATACTGTGTATTGCCCCCTTTGACATAAATGACAGCTTGAAGTCTTTTGTGGTATTTGTGGATGAGGCTCTTTATCTTCTCAGATGGTAGAGCTGCCCATTCCTCTTGGCAAAAAGGCTCCAGCTCCTGGAAATTCTTGGGCTGTTTTGCATGAGCTTCACGTTTGAGATTTCCTCAGAGTGGCTCAATGATATTGAGATCAGGAGACTGAGATGGCCACTCCAGAACCTTCACTTTATTCTGCTGTAGCCAATGACAGGTCGACTTGGCCTTGTGTTTTGGATCTTTGACATATTGGAATGTCCAAGTACGTCCCGTGCACCTAAGTGTAGTATTAGGAGAAGTTTTATTGCACAAAACAAGACTGCACTTACAAGATATAGATATATATATCACGCATGGATAAAGGTTCCTAGTGTCCTCCTCGGGATAGCTGTCATCAGTAGGGGGGCTTCCAGGAATCTTCCGGGATGGATGTAAGAGCTGTGTATCTGGGAATGGATGCGGAGAGCCGCCAGGGATCTAAGGTGGTAACCGCAGGCTGGCTACCCAGGCGTGCACCGCGGGCCGAACTCCGGCCTCCGGGACCAGAAGGGATGTCAGTGGGTGTAGGAGAGACGAGGCAGAACCAGAGGGTTTCCAGGGCTACGCACTCGGAGCACAACAGCTCCTTCTACTGGCCTGATGCACACTTACAATGTGCTGTATTAAATAGGAAGGCATGATAGGTCATGGCTGTGGGACTACAATGCCCAGCCATCCATTATTTATACAGAAACCATAAAAAAATGTAGATAAAAAGTTACATAATGTCATGCAACCGGGGGGTACATAAAAATGATAAAAATATAAATTGCAAAAGATATTATATATGATTCAAAATTATATATAAAAAGTTGTATACGAATTATACGAAGTATATATATAAAAACATCTTCCATCAATCATATAGAAAAGGAAAGAAAAGGAGGGATGGGAAGGAGCGGGGGGAAGGGGGGGAGACAAGGGAGGGGGGGAGAAAAGAAAAAGGGGCAGGGGGGAAACCATTTAACAGGAGACATGCAATAGTTACTGCTCCCAAGATCCATCTCAGTATACCACCTCCCCCCAAGGGGACGATAATTGAAGGGAAGACCATATGGGTCTGCTGTCAATAAAAAGGGGGAGATACAGAAGTGAATAAGAGCAAAGAAGAGCAGTAAAAACACCTATATTATAATATAGTATGGATCTCTATTGATTCGTTCAAACCCCCAGGGGTGAGAGTATTCAAAGAGAAGATCCAAAAAGTTTCTTGTTGGCATAACCGTTTGTAAAGTTCTGCTAGATGAAAAAGTACTTGGGATGGCCTCAAGTACCCACACTTTTAGGCAAACCATGGACTTTTGATGTTTCTCCAGAAAATGTCTAGGTACGCTGTGTTCGTCGCACCCCTCTTCTTTGAATCGGCGATGTTCGCCAAAACGTTTCCGAAGGGTGCGAATAGTTCTACCCACATAGAATAGCCCACATGGGCAAGTGAGGCAGTATATAACATATTCACTTGAGCAATTATAGAAGCTCTTTATGGGATATGTTCTTCCCTTGATGGTAAAGGATTGTTGTCTGTGTTTGATGAATGGGCAGGTTAGCCACAGCTTTTTATGTTATCGAAACATGCCAATCAGGGGAATCATTGGGGTATGGATAATGTAATTTTTAGGGAGCCTTTTCATTTTGCTAGGGGCAATTTGGCTTTTAACGTTTCTATCTTTACGATAGGAGACAAGGTTTTTTTTGGTAAGGGTGGTTTGCAAAAAGGGTCTTCCATTAGTATAGACCAGTGTTTCATCAGTATACTCTCCATGTTACGGTACCTATCGTGGAACTGCGTGGTAAAACCTAAAGGTTGGATTTCTCTGTTGCACGAGGCAGTAGGTGGAAGGGATTGATTCTGTTGTTCAAAAGCTTCCCAAATCAGTTTGGGTGGATACTTTTTATCAAAAATGTTTTTACTGAAGAGTTCACTCTGTGTCAGGTAATCTGAATCTCTAGTACAATTCCTGCAAATTCTATGAAATTTACTTTTTGAGATGTTATTGATCCATTTGGGATGGTTGCAACTCCTATAATGAAGGAAAGAGTTGCCTGCCGTGGGTTTAACATAATTCCTGGCGTGTATGGCATGGTCCTGATGGTATAGTTCAAGATCCAGAAAAGCTATTGTGTCTGGATCTGTGACATGGGTAAAGGAGAGACCCAGAGAATTGTTGTTGCAATGTGAGACAAATTGATCAATTCCTTCTGGGGTACCATCCCATATGATTATTATGTCATCAATGTATCGACCATAATATATCACATGAGTGGCGAAGGGGTTATTAGTAATAAACTTTAGCTCCCAGTAGTCCATGGTTAGATTGGCATAACTGGGAGCAAAGTTGGTCCCCATAGCTGTTCCATTGGACTGCAGATAGAACTGGCCGTCAAATTCAAAATAATTGTGTTTTAAACAAAAATTGGTGGCTTCAATAATGAATAGAGCTTGTCTCGTGTTTATCATGGGGTCTTCAGGAAGGAAATGTTCCACTGCTCTCAGACCTACATCATGTGGGATGGACGTGTATAGAGATGATATGTCTAGAGAGAGCCATCTGTAGTTGGACTCCCATGTATAAGGCTGGAGTAGCTCTAAAAGGTGGATGCCATCGCTAATATAGGAAGGCAAACCTTGGGCCAAAGGTTGTAAAAACTTATCAACACACATGGAAAATCCACTAGTCACACTTTCCATTGCAGCTATAATCGGTCGTCCAGGTTGACTATGTTGGTCTTTATGGACCTTGGGAAGATAGTAAAAAATAAGGGGTGTTACCGACAGTACCATAAAATTTTAGGCCAATCTCGCTTTTAAATCTAGATACCAAAATATATGCCAAACTCCTAGCCTCCAGATTAATTGACATTATGCCCATGTTAATTAATAGGGACCAATCCGGCTTCACCAAAGGCAGGCAACCATACGATGCCACCCGCAGACTCATAAATATTATACACCATGCGGAGGCCGCGCGAACGCCTTCTCTGCTCCTTTCTTTGGACGCAGAGAAAGCGTTCAACAGAATCCACTGGAAATACCTTGAATCAACCCTCCAAAAGTTTGGCTTTCAAGGTCGAATTTTTGCTGCCATTATGGCCCTATATTCTAAACCATCCGCGCAGGTGTACACCTCAGAAATGCTATCTAAACCCTTCCAAATTACAAATGATACGCGCCAAGGATGCCCCCTGTCCCCATTTATTTTCAGTCTCCTAATGGAACCACTAGCTGAACACATTAGATCCCACACACTTGTCACCGGCATAAAAATTGGAAAAATAGAACACAAAATAAATTTATTAGCGGATGACGTGATACTGATAATCACAAATCCTATCACTTCCCTGGCTTCAGTCCAAAATGTACTACAAAGATTTAGTTATATTTCATACTATAAGATAAACATTGCTAAATCACATATTCTGGATCTTGGACTGGACTTAGCAACCAACACTTTCCTCCGCCAACAGTACTCCTACTCCTGGGCAGAAAGAAGCATTCCATACCTGGGCATTACCCTGACCAGATCCTCAAAAGGTCTTTTTGAAAGCAATTATAAGGGACTAAAACAAATGCTCATTGAAGAAACTACTAAGCTTGCCAAATCTGAACTTTCCTGGTCAGGACGCCTGGCGGCTTACAAGTAGTGTTGAGCAAACCCGGACTGTAACGTTCGGGTCTGTACCGAACTTTCGGGTGTCCGGGGCATGGACCCGGACCCGGACATTTCAAAAATCGTTCGGGTTCAGTCCGGGGTTCTGCTATTTTACTCCACGTGTTGAGAAGCTGCAGGACTGGTCCTTTCAAGTCTAAACCGTTCGAATCATCAAAGAAGTTACTCGTAAACAAAATCAGGGAATATTAACGAAAGTTTTTCTGGAAAACTCCTAGACCAGTCCCATTACGGGTCCATACCTTACGAAGAAAGACGGGTCCTCATCCTCATGACAACCGCCTCCTTTCACAACCAACGATTCAGGTCAGGTTCTAGGTCTTATACACTAAATCGTTACAAATAGAATATCATACTTTATATTGATTTAGAAACATCATGTAAAACCTGACTTCGGTCCCTTCACTATCCTAAACACT
>BLSH010332183.1:0-12285 GCA_018402905.1 Glandirana rugosa | reverse complement strand
CACAAGACTTGTCTGTACCTTGTGCAGAATAAACATTTAGACCGGACTCACACAGCCATCCATATACTTCTTTTTTTGAATAGGCCTCAATACAAAAAAAAAAACATGTTGGCTATCTCCTCCTACTCCTCTACCACCGCCACTTCCACCTACACTGCCACGGTCATGGCCTAGTCAACCTCTAGGCTCCTACTCCACATCCACCCCCCTTCCCATTTTTTTATTTGATTTTAATTTATTTTCCCTATCCCCATTTTTTGTAGGGCACTTGCCCTAGTTTGAAGATGATTTTAGAATAGTTATATGGCTTCTACCGTTAATTAATACATTTCAGACACAGTTTGAAGATGATCCACATTCACCTACATTTTTGCATTTTTTATGTTTTTATTTTTTAAAAAATATTTAAAGTTATTTCCCTGTCCCCATTTCTTTGTAGGTCACTTGTCCCACCCTTACCCCCATTTCCTTCCTTTGGCAGCCCTCTGGGGCTTTCCAGGACTTAGTTACAGCCATTTTTGTGCCTAAAAGTTCGGGTCCCCATTGATTTCAATGGGGTTCGGTGTCCGTGCGATCGTTCGGGTTCCGTCCGGACCCGAACCCGGACTTTGTCCCGAAGTTCGGCCGGACCAGCAGAACCCAAACTTCCAGAGGTTCGCCCAACTCTACCCGTTAAGACTCTTCTTTTTATATGTCCAAATCAGACATTACTTTAGCTCCATATCACCCACTTTAACGTTTGAAAAAACTACAGCTTTTGAACTATTATGCTCCCAAGGCCCAAACGAAACCAGTCTTATTTCATCCATATATAAAATTTTACATGAATCTGTCCCACTAACGATAGACTCTCATACCTACATGCGCAAATGGTCCCAACTACTTGAGACCCCTATCTCTATCCCTCTCTGGCAAAAGATCTGGGAATCGGCCGCAAAGGCCTCTAGATGCATGGAGCAGAGAGAGACAGCCTATAAAATTTTGATGTTTTGGTATAGGACTCCTGAAGTTCTCCATAAATTAGATCCCTCGACACCTCAAATATGTTGGAGATGCCTCAAAGCCTTGGGTACACACTACCATATCTTCTGGGACTGCACGGCAATCCGCCCTTTCTGGATTTTGGTCCAGTCCCTTCTACAGGAATTCCTGGAGATAAAGACTCCCCTAGGCCCTCTACACTTCCTATTGGGCCTCCCGATAACAGGGATCTCTAAGGCCTTCAAGAAATTGACATCCTTCATTCTATTGGCCGCCAAGAGGACTATACCTGCCTGTTGGCTGTCTCCCACCCCCCCCCCCCCACAACATCTCAGCTCATCCAGACCATAGCCCATATCCATAGAATGGAATATTTAACGGCTATAGTTCAAGACTCCCTCCCTAAATTCACACAAATATGGGATGTATGGAACAACTCCCGATACAATCCAGAATCAAGTCCCCCAATACTTGTCTGATTGAGCTTTCTATAACCATCTGTTCCTTTGACTTTCCTCAACTTTTGGATTACATACCCTATTAACCTTAGCCCATGGTTCCCCTTTTCCCTTCTCTTCCCCCTCTACAACCTCACCTCAGTGGTATAGACCCAATTTCAGTTCTTGTTTTTTGTTTTATGTTTCTTGCCTTACAAGGGAGCCACAGTAGGTATTTTGAGATATATATCTTCAACAACAATATAGGCTTCATAGGCATACGAGTTTGATTGATTACCTATCTCTGTAAATCTTCTTTGTGATTTTCATTCTCTTTCATTGTCAATGTAATGTTAATTCACTGAAACTTATATAACGAGTATATTTTTCTCATCTTGTACATCCTCTATTCTTTTCTGAAATATTTAATTAAAATACAATTATTATAAAAAAAAAAATTGGAAGAAGAATCAGCTGTGCCAATTAGGACGAGAAATCCATGTCAAAGTGGAAGGAATACAAGTTGTGGAAGAAGTCAAGATTCTGGGGATATATGTTGATGGGAGTTTGAAAGGGGCATCTAGCTATAAGAAATTATCAGGAAAAGTTGAAAGAAAACTAAACTACTGGAAACTGAGGGATTTATCCTTGAGAGGAAAAGTGCTGATTATTAAAGCAGTCATCTTGCCCTTATTGTTGTATACCTGCATGATTCTACCCCCCGGAAAGCGATGGGTTCAGAAAATAATAAGAGAGTTGTTTTTTTTTTTCTGGGGAACAAAAATGGAGAAGGCAGCCAGAGAGGTCGTAATGAAAAAGGAGGAGAAAGGAGGTATTGACTTCCCCAATGTGGAGAGATTTATAAAGCTACACTACCTTCTGTTAACAGGATTTTACATAGTGGCAGCAAAGCTGCTTTTTTGGCCAGGTATTTGGATGGATGGAAATTTGTAAGATGGAGATGGATAAAAAAAGACCTAACTAGGCCGTGGGTACTAGTAGTAGCGCCTTTCTACCTATGTCTTGAGTAGAGTTGAGCGAACCCGGACTGTAAAGTTTGGGTCCGTACCGAACTTTGGGGTGTCCGGGACCCGGACCCGAACCCAGACTTTTCAAAAAAAGTCCGGGTTCGGGTCCGGGGTTCTGGTAATTTTACCAAAAGTTCTGAAAATTGCTGTAAAAAAGTCCAGGAAAGTCCTAGAGGTCTGCAAAAGGAAGGAAAATGGGGGCAATGGTGGGACAAGTGCCCTACAAAGAAAGGGACAGGAAAATAACTAAAAGCATTTTTAAAAAAATAAAAACATAAAAAAAGCAAAAATGGAGGTGGATGTGGACCATCTTCAAACTGGGTCTGAAAAGTATTAATTAACGGTAGAAGCCATATAACTGTTCTAAAATCATCTTCAAACTGTGTCAAAAAAGTATAAATAAGCCGGGAGAACCCATATCACTGTTCTGCAAACATCTGTAAACTGTGTGTGTCACTTTAAATAAAACCGGGACTAACTGAACTACTGTTCTGCAAACATCTGTAAACTGTGTGTGTCATTTTAAATAAAACCGGGACTAACTGAACTACTGTTCTGCAAACATCTGGAAGCTGTGTGTGTCACTTTAAATAAAATCGGGACTATAAAACAGTGATATGGGTTCTCCCGGCTTATTTATACTTTTTTGACACAGTTTGAAGATGATTTTAGAACAGTGATATGGCTTCTACCGTTAATTAATACTTTTCAGACACAGTTTGAAGATGGTCCACATCCACCTCCATTTTTGCTTTTTTTATTGTTTTATTTTTTTAAAAATGCTTTTAGTTATTTCCCTGTCCCCATTTCTCTGTAGGGCACTTGTCCCACCCTTACCCCCATTTCCTTCCTTTTGCAGACCTCTAGGACTTTCCAGGACTATTTTACAGCCATTTTTGTGCCTAAAAGTTCGGGTCCCCATTGATTTCATTGGGGTTCGGGGTCTGGGACAAAGTTCGGGTTCTGTCCGGACCCGAACCCGGACTTTGTTCCGAAGTTCGGCCGAACCAGCAGAACCCGGACTTCTAGAAGTTCGCTCAACTCTAGAAAACAATTAAAAGTGGAAGATTTAGAACCTAGTGAGCTGACAATAGGGAGTATTGTTAATAAGCTAAGTAGTAGTGAGGTGGTGAGTCCTATTACTTATTTAAAGCCGGTCCAAGTTGTGCAAACATGGAAAAGGATGGGGTTGGTGGGGGTGTCAAATAAACAAAGGGACATTACATGGATGACACTCCTGGGATGTCTTCCCACGAGGGTGTTTCAAAAGAGGAGAGACCTATGTAAGAAATGCCCTAGAGAGAGTTGCTGGAGTTCTGAACATTTATGCCATTTATTTTTCTATTGTCCTTTTGTAGTACAGGTTCGGTGGATTTTTCAAGTTTTTTTTTCAGTTGTTTTAAAGCAAAAGAATCCAGATGTTCGACAATATGTATCGGCTTGGGTAGAAGGTGAGGAGGTAAGAGCAAAATGGATATTTTTTGTAATATTTAGAGAAGCAATTTGGGACGCCGGAAATAGTTGTTAAACTAATACTGGCCATGCTTTATACAACATACATGTTTGATGTAGCTAAAGTTGGGAGGAGGGAGGCAAATGATATATGGAAGGTGGAGGAGTGGGGTCATTTAATCTTCCTGTCATGATATGATTTGTGTCAATGTTTATTATCTTGAGTCTTATGGTGTTACCTATGATGTGATACTGAGTGCCGAAGCCCTTCTGGTTGGTGAAGGTATTCATGATGGAGTATAAGCGCAGTAATAATTGATGGTAAAAAAAAAAAAAAAAATCTGCTCTTATCAGTTTGAAGGTTAAGGCATTTAGGTCCCCTTTGAGTTCCGGGGGACTAGCCTTTTCCTGATGTAATTGGTAGGGAATGGTGATGGCGAGGGGAGGGCCTTTTTCCTCCTGGGTTGAATCTGGTTTCGGCTTGTCCCCAGTTGTAGGCAAGGTTCTCCCTAAGCTGTCTAAATTCTTACGCCTCCCAATGGAGACCCACTGGTCTGGCTGATCGGCCGGCTGAGAAAAACCTGTGGTGTATGTGCCCTTGGAGTGCCAAAAGCTCACTGTGGAAAGGGAACACTTTGAGTTTAGGCACCAGGTCACTGCACCATCACACTTTTTTTTAGCACCTGTCTCTTGGGCCGGGCCTTTTGGCCAGGACCAGAGGAATTTTTTTTTTGTTTCAATAGTTTTTATTGAATTTTGCAAATGGAGAAAATAACAGGTTACAAGGTACCGTGAGACATTTGGTGGTACATGGACATTATTCATATAGTCTGCGTACACATGAGTCCAAGAGGTGTACAATGTCGCTCTATTTAAAGTTAGGATATTGTATAAGAGAAGAGAACAAAAGCTTTGTTAAATTAAGGGTCCAGCTGAAGCGCTCCCGCTCCCCCCACCACCCCATAGGGATCAAGCTGTGGTGTTGGGAGGGAAGCGCCCCCCGGGGCCCAGTACATCAAATAAAAAAGAAAAAGTATTGTGTATCTTAACGAACAAAGGCTGAAATATGGCATCAGATATAGAGTGTCTCATAACAGTGTTGGTATCTCGGATTGGTGTTGTTTAATGTAGGCTTTTTCCCTCAGAACGTGTCTGAGTTATCCATTGTTGGGAGGGTCGTTGATGGAGAGGTACCGGGTTGATGAGTGAGAAGGGTAAGAGAAAGTGGGGAGAAGATAGGAAAGAAAGGAGAGGAAGGGCCAAGAGGTGGGGTAGTGCTGAGAGGAGACAGTGCCAATGTTTTGCTTTTGCTCTCTGTGAGGGTATATTGGTGTTAGTCCTGTGGTTAGATGGTTTGGCGAGTTATGGTTGTGCAGGATTGACTTTGGTAATTCCACGGTGTAACTTACAAGGGGAGGGAAGGCCATAGGGACCATCTGTGAGTGAATTTTTCTAATTTCAGGTTTGCCTTGGCAAATGAGTGTTCGAGGGAGGCATTTTCGGTGATTATCCGAATTGTAGATGTTATTTCAGGGGGTGTTGGTTGTTTCCACTGTCTTGAGATTGCGAGTCTTGCTCCTATGAAAATATGAGCCAGTATAGTTCTAACGTTTTGTGGCCAAGTAGCTAGGCCTATCCCGAAGAGGGCCAGTTTGGGGTCTGGCGCCATTCAGGTTTTGGTGATAGAGGAGGCAAGTTCAAATACTGATTTCCAGTATTGTTGTATGATAGGACAGTTCCACCATATATGTGAGGCAGAGCCTCTTTGTCCACAGTTCCTCCAGCAAAGGGGTGAGTAGTTTGGGTAGATGTGAGCCAGTTTTTCGGGTGTTAGGTACCAGTTATGAAGAAGCTTTTGGGAGGCTTCCCAATGGGATAGGCATTTAGAGTGGGTGAGTGAGCTTCTAGAGGCCAAGTTCCATGTGTTTATATCCGTTTCAAAGTGGAGGTGTTTTTCCCAGTACTCCATTGATGGGGTTTTCGTCTGGTTTGGGTTGTTGGTCAGTAGTTGGTAGAAGGGGGATATACCCAAGCGAGTGTTCGGGGGGGTGTCCAGGAGATGCAAAATTTTTTGAGGGATATTGCAGTCCTCACATAGCCTGGTTGCTTGTAGTGTGTGTCGCACTTGTAAGTATTTGTAAAAGGTAGTTGCTTTGAGTTGGTATGCTTGGCATAGGTCTTGGTAGGTTGATAATGTATGGTTCTTATATAGTTCCGCAATGTGGAGGATTCCTGCTGATTCCCAGTCTGGTAGGCTGATGTGTGGGAATGCTGCTTCCAGGGATCTCAGTGGGAGTTTGTACAGTGTTTGGGCCGATATTCCTTGATTATTTTTCAAGAGGGAGTTCCATACTTTGATCGTAGAGTTTATGGATTCCATGTAATGTGATTTGTCAAAAGTGGAGATCCAGAGGGCTCCTAGTAGGTGTTTCGGATTTAGGTTTAGGGCAGCAGCCTCTATGTGAGCCCATGAGGAGTTGGCTGAGGGGGACCACTAACTTCTTGTTTGAGATAGGATTGTTGCTTTGTAGTACATTTGGATGTCAGGGGCCCCCATGCCAGCAGCTTTTGAGGGTGCACAGAGAATTGTTTTTTTCAAACGTAGTTCCATATGAAGTTTTGTATTAGTGTTTGTAGTTGTTTCAGTTGAATCCAAGAATATTGAAGAGGTAAGGCTCGGAAGAGGTAGAGAATATGTGGGAGTAAAAACATTTTGGTTAATGCAATTCGTCCCGCCCAAGAGGCCACTCCAGTTTTCAGAGTATTACATAGTTTGGAGAGTGTGGTGGTCAGACTCATGTAGTTCAGTTTACGGATTTTGGAGGTTGGGGATGTGAGTTGCACTCCTAGGTATGTAAGAGTATCGTTAGGGGCCCATTTGAATGGGACACTGTTTGCTATATGGTGTTTAGCTGTAGGGGATAAGCCTACTGAGAGCATATGGGATTTTGAATGATTGAGCTTGTATAGGGAGATGTTTCCAAAGTGCTCTAATAGTGTACATAGTGGCGGGAAGGACTGCTCAGGTTCTGTCAGGAGGATAAGGATATCGTCCGCATAGAGTCCAATTTTGTGTTCAACTTTATTTATGTCGAGGCCAGAAATGGCAGAGTTCTGTCTAATGTGTTCCGCTAGGGGTTCCATTATTAGGGAAAATATAATGGGGGAAAGTGGGCAGCCTTGCCTGGTGCCATTTGATATGGGGAAGTGTGATGACATATAACCTGACGTCCACACTCTAGCGGAGGGGTTAGTGTATAATGTTAGTATTGAGGAGAGGATACGGCCTGTAAACCCAAATTTCTCAAGTACTGTTCGCATGTAGGACCAATGTATGCGGTCGAAGGCCTTTTCGGCGTCTAGGGATAATAGTACCGATGGTATTTTGTGATGTTCTGCCCATTGAATCAAGTTTAGAAATCGCCTAGTAGCATCTGTGGTTTGCCTGCCGAGGACAAAACCCACCTGATCTGGGTGCACCAGTGAGGGGGTGATTTTAGCAAGTCTATTGGCTATTAGTTTCGCGTATATTTTCGTGTCCATATTCAATAAAGATATGGGCCTAAAATTTTGCGGGGTGTCTGTGGGTTTTCCAGGTTTGGGTATCGTGACTATGATAGATTCTAGGAATTCTGAGGGGCAGTGTCCTGTGTCGGCTATATGGTTTAAGGATTTTGTCAAGAAAGGGGTCAGGAGTGGGGAAAATGTTTTATAGTAGCAATTGGCGAAGCCGTCCGGACCAGGGGATTTGTGGAGTGGTAGGGAATTTATTATTTCATTAAGTTCCTGTTCAGTGAAAGGGGACGAGAGAATTTGTAGGTGTTCGGCAGAAAGCGAGGGTAGTTTTATGCTGTTTAGAAATCTGGATATATCCTCTGCTTGAGGGGTTGGCGTTTGGTCATTATCTCTTAGGTTATACAGGGCCGCATAATAGTTTTTGAATTGTTCCGCAATGTCGACGGGGTTAATAATTTTCCGATTGTCTTTGGTTGTAAGATATGGAATTTTGGAGTTAATTGCTCTTTTTTTGTATTGTCTGGCCATGTAAGCTCCTGGTTTGTTGCCTGAGATGTATGAGGTCATTTTGAGGCGTTTGATAAGAAAGTCGTAGCTTTGTCGCAGGGTTTGACTTAGTTGGAGGCGGAGGAGGTTAATATCCTCGGCCGTTTTGAGGTTATATTTTAACTTGTTTTGGGCTTCTAGCGTTTTAATTTGGTCTGTCAGGGTCGTTATCCGTAGTGTTCGTCTCTTTTTGTCCTGCGCCGAGAGCTTGATCAAGTGCCCTCTCAGGACCGCTTTGTGTGCGTTCCATAGGAGGACAGGATCAATGTCTGGAGTGTTATTCGTTTCAAAAAATAATTTTATTTCTTTCTCAAGTAGGGGTTTATAGGTAGGGTCAGTAAGGAGTGAGGAGTTAACTCTCCAAGGGGAGTTGGATTTGGTGTTGTTTGAGAGCATTATGTCTATAGAGCAGGGAGCATGGTCTGACCACGTGATTACTCCAATTGAGGATTTCGTAACCTTCTGTAAGGTATGTTTGTCTGTGAGGAAAAGATCTATCCTGGAGTATGCCTGATGGGCAGGCGAGAAGAAAGTGAAATCCCTTTCGCTGCCGTGTGCACAGCGCCATATGTCATAGATGTCTTCATTGGCTATAAATGATGCTAAGGCTGATGTTTTTTTACGAAGGGGGTTTGAGGAGTCAATGGGCTCGAGGATTTAATTGAAATCCCCACATATAACAAGGGGGTGTTTTTTGTAGTCCTGGAGTATTTTTGAGAGTTTTTTATAGAACTTGGGGGAGGGGTTGTTTGAGGCGTATACATTCACTATGGTCAATCTGGAATTGTTATAGATAGCAGAAACTATAAGATATCTGCCGTTGGGGTCCGCTTCCGTTTTGAGCAGTTGAAATGCGGAGGTGTTTTTAACCGCGATCATTACTCCCCTTTTTTTGGAGTTTGTGCTGGCAGTAAATATATGTGGAAATCTAGGATGGGTGCATTTTGGAGGATTACTTTGGTGGAAATGCATTTCCTGAATGCAGATCACATCGCTTTGTGATGTGAGTGCCTCTTTCCAAAGAAGGGATCGTTTGTAGGGGCTGTTCAGTCCCTTGACATTAAGGGAGAGAATTTTTAAAGCCATATGAGGTTGTATGGATTATGGGAGTGAGTATGGCTGTGCACATAGAAGCTTGGGAGATCACTTCTCTCCTGTACATAGAAAAAACATTCACATAGAGCAAAATAAAGATATACAAGTCAACCATAGTATGTGTAGGTGGGTTGGCACTGTCTCCTATGATGCCTGAGAGGGGTATGGGGGACAGGGGAGAGAGAGAGAAAGGAGAAGAGGTCAGAAGGTAGACAGTAAGGGAAAAGTGTGCGTACTTGGTACGCCTCTCAGTGGGAGGAAAGTAAATAATCCCTGTGTACAACAGGGATATAACTAGAGCAGTTAGTATTTGTAACATAGTGAGACGGGCCGCTAACACGAGGGCCAACAATTACTAGAGATTGTAGGGTTCCTTTACCTGGCCTGTGCTTTAAAGTGTTCATCTGTTTGTTACGTTGCACCAGTCACTTGTGGTGATGGGTCAAAGCCCCAGTTTTGGAGCTGTTTTAGCCCTTGTTTCAGTTGGGTGATGGTGGTATATTTCCCCAGATGTGTCACTATTATTTTCGTGGGGAATCCCCACTTGTAGATGACATTCTTTTCCTGCAAAGTTTTCGTGATGGGTGCCAATTCTCTTCATTTTTGGGCTGTATATGCGGAGATGTCTGAGTAGACAGATAGATGGCTGTATGGTTCAGGGAATGGAGAGGCGTTCCTGGCTGCCCTTAGGATTTTTTCCTTGGTGGAGAAAAAATGGATGCGGAGCAGGACATCCCTGGGTTTGTCTGCTGCAATATGTGGCGGCTTGAAGATCCTGTGGGCTCTATCTATAATGAGCTTGTGTGGTGTCAACGTGGGTACCAGGGTGCTGAACAGGGTCTGGAGGTATTGCGGAAGGTCCGGGGGGTGAATGGACTCTGGGACCCCTCTGATTTTAAGGTTGTTCCATCTGGAACGGTCCTTGAGGTCTGCGAGCTTAGCTTGGACTTTTTGGAGCTCATTGGTTTGGTCTCTGTGGGCATCCACCATTTCATTGTATGCCTGGGTGAATTCCGTCAGTTGTCGCTCCACTTTATCTGTGCGATCTCCTAAGTCGTCTATTTGTATTTGGATTCTTGAAATAGTTCTAGTGATATCCTTTTGTATGCCTTTCTGGAGCATCAGTAACATCTGCTTCAGTGTGTGTTCTGATACAGCATTATCTGTGGCGGGAGCATTTGCAAGGGAGTCAGCCATTTCCTCTGTGTCCTCATCCTCCTCATCGCTTCCCCCCTCCCTCTCAGTGCCCTGAGTGTGGATAAGTTTTTTTCTTACCATGTGCTGTGGGGAGGGGAATGGGGATGAGGCTGCTCTTTTGTTCCTGTCTTTGCTTCCAATGCTGTCTGGGGTGGAACTGTCCATCTGATCGATCGCCTGGTCTTCTATAACTGAGTGCGGCGGGGAAGCATGTGTTCGTTCGCCGTATCTTCGTTCGGCGCCATCTTGGACTCCATGCGGCCTAGAGCTGCCGAAGAATTCTGTGAGGCGGCGGGGCTCGGGTGGCTTCGTACCCTGTTTGCGAGGCATCTCGGCGGATTGCGGGATCCTTCAAAGTTGATTCCAGCTGTGTGGCTGCGCTGTGGCTGTCGTCAGGTCGGTGTTTCTGTCCCGTGTCAGCGGAGCTCTCTCTTCAGGCGGCCATTCAGTAGCGCGCCCAGACTCCGCCCCCCAGAGGAATTTTTTATTCCTGGCTGCAAGGCCAGCCTTTGTCCTGCACAAAAGGTACCTATCTGCACCTCTCCACTGTCCTCCCCCATATTTTTATGGTTTTTTTTTTTGTTTTGTTGTGTCACTTTGATTGTTGTGGGTACACTTTGCATGAGTGATTAGTAAGATGTACGGTCTTTGGGTCTACCCTACACGTCTTGGGAAGGAGGTGGGTATGGCCTTTTGGCTTGATCCACCTCCTCTCACAGGCTCTCCCTTCGGGGGAGCCCCATTTAGTATCGGGGCGGTCAGTTTCGGCTGACTGCCTAGAGAATGGGGGTCGCCTGGCTTCGGCTAGGCGTTCCTAGGGCACGATACCTCTGTTCCTGTCAGGAGCCTTGCACCCCAGGGAATCAGGGTATAGGTCCTTCATCTTCGGAGGGGGACCATGTGTACACCTAGTGCACTTTTTGTGTCTTCACTTTTGTGTTGTGTACTTTTTAATGCACCCGGTGAGTCTGAAAGGTGTGTTTCACACACCAGGGGCTTTAAAAAAAACAAAACAAAAAAAAAACAACGTGTACGGAGGGAGGAAGTGCCGTCACCCACGGACCGGCACGAATGTGTTTGTTGCACCGACTATGATTGATGTCTGGATTTTATGAGACTAAGCTTTTTTACTTGGCACTAGGTTCTTAGTGCCTTTTAATGTAAGTGCATTTCCTTTTTAAACATTAAATAGTTATTATTTTACAGAGAGCACTATTTGTCCTCTATTTGCTTTTTGGGTATCTATGCAACCGGAGAGGCTCTGGGAGAAATGATCATTGGTATCATCCAGGACTTCCTACCTGCATCACTGCTTGAGAGGGGTTGTTGCCTTTTCCCTAATTAAAGGCAGAGGCTCTGTATGATCCCTGTACTAAGGATCATAAGAGAAAGGTGAGCAGCCTGTGTAATTGGTGATGGACTTCTGAGCACCCCCGAGCACCCCGAGCATGTGTGAAGCTGAAATGTGCATGCTCTAAGATCCCACTGATACAGCACTTGTGAGGAAGTCTTTTCTGAATGAACTTTTGGACTTTTTTACTACATAGGAGAGCTGCACAGTTTGATTATTATTGTATGAATTAAGGGAGGTGATTGTATTTGCCCTGTGTGTTCAGCACCTCTCTGGGATTTAAATAGTGTGGTCAGTCCTTTATAGTGCATAGATCTGCGCTTATTGATTTTCTATTTTATAATCTTAGAAGAAAACCTGTTAGAGTCTGCAAAACACTTGAGGCTGGGGTGGAGGTTCACCTTCCAGCAGGACAACGATCCTAAACATACAGCCAGAGCTACAATGGAATGGTTTAGATCAAAGCATATTCATGTGTTAGAATTAGAGTTGAGCGAACCTCTGGAAGTTCGGGTTCTGCTGGTCCGGCCGAACTTCGGGACAAAGTCCGGGTCCGGACGGAACCCAAACGATTGCACGGACAACGAACCCCATTGAAATCAATGGGGACCAGAACTTTTAGGCACAAAAATGGCTGTAACAAAGTCCTGGAAAGCCCTAGAGGGCTGCAAAAGGAAGTAAA
>BLSH010332156.1:229232-242275 GCA_018402905.1 Glandirana rugosa | reverse complement strand
CTTGTACCATGTCTACAGCCTCTGACTGTCTCTTGTATCATGTCGGCAGTCTGTGACCATCTCGTGTATCATGTTCACAGTCTCTAACCATCTCTTGTATCATGACTGCAACCCCTGACCATCACTTGTCTTTTATCATGTCTGCAGTCTCTGAGGTGGAAGTCTGGAGAGGAGTGAAGAGTGGGAGTGCCATCAGGATGGGGGTCATGGGAGTCATGGGGTCTCCTCCTGAGAGGAGGTCAGTGACAGAGCTGCCAGGCCAGTCTGAGGGGGAGTCACTGATGTAAGGGGGAGTGAATGCAATAATCGAAGGGGACACTAATACAAAGGTTTCCCCCTTATATCCATAACCCCCCCCCCCTTACCTTAGTGTATTCTTTCTGCAGAAGGTGGTCTCTGGTCACCAGAATCCTCCCCACAATCCCAGAGTTCCTTTTAAATGGAATTTGCTGTTATACAGTATATATATACAGGGTGGGCCATTTATATGGATATACCTTAATAAAATGGGAATGGTTGGTGATATTAACTTCCTGTTTGTGGCACATTATTGGGAATTTCACAAGAAAAACAATGGTGTGCTTGGTTTTAATGTAACTTCTTTCATGAGTTATTTACAAGTTTCTGACCACTTATAAAATGTGTTCAATGTGCTGCCCATTGTGTTGGATTGTCAATGCAACCCTTTTCTCCCACTCTTCACACACTGATAGCAACACCGCAGGAGAAATGCTAGCACAGGCTTCCAGTATCCGTAGTTTCAGGTGCTGCACATCTCGTTGTACACATCTCGTTGTAAAATTTAACACATTTTATAAGTGAAATTCCCAATAAGTTTGATGTGTCACATGACCCTCTTCCTATTGAAAAAACAAAAGTTGGATTCAAAATGGCCGACTTCAAAATGGCCGCCATGGTCACCACCCATCTTGAAAAGTTTCCCCCCTCACATATACTAATGTGCCACAAACAGGACATTAATATCACCAACCATTCCCATTTTATTAAGGTGTATCCATATAAATGGCCCACCCTGTATATATAAAGCCCTATGTGCTTTCATATCGGTCTCATCTATATATAATACACTCTTCAAATGTGCTTTAAATTGCATGTTTTTTCCTTTTATGAGCAAAAATATAATGACATTATGCTGTCGGGTTGGTGTAATAATGCTATGGGGCTGGTATGAAATTATTTCCAGGGCTGGTTTTTATTCCCAGTTCGGCCCTGGTTTCATGCTCTTGCCCTCTAGATTGGTACAGTGAAACCACATGGTGTCTATTCAGTTTGAATACAATGGGTGTTATTCTATAATATATAACTCACCTCACAATTTCATTAACAGTAATAGAGTACTACAGTATACAGCACAATGAGTACAGGGGGTGCGCTTCAATCTTTGTAACCCGCAACATTACAATTCATTTTGATGCGGTGTAGCATTGTATAGAGCAGTGGTTCTCAACTTTAGTCCTCAGGACCCACTTAGGCCCCTTTCACACCTGCATTCCATTCAGATCCGCCTGTCCATTTTCCAGGCGGACCTGAACGGACGCTCAATGCAGCCCTATGGAGCAGCGGATGTCAGTGGACACAGATCCCTGTTTTCTATCCGTCTGTAGAATCAGATCGGAGAGGATCAGATGAAAATGGACAGGCGGATCTGTTTTCATCCAATCTCCATAGAGCAGAGTGGAACTCTGACAAATCTGTCTCCGCACAGAGAGCGCAGATGGATCTGTCATCCGCCTGCTCAGTGGGGATCGATCCCTGCTGAGCAGAGCGGACTCCGCAGACAGATAAGCCCATGTGAAAGGGGCCTATCAGGCCAGGTTTGCAAGATAACTGAAATACATCACAAGTGATATAATTTGCTGCTCAGTGATTGCAGTATTCTAGTTTGCATCTCCTCAATGCAATACTTAAAATCTGGCCTGTTAGTGGGTCCTGAGGACAGGAGTTGAGAACCACTGGTATAGAGCATCATATAGTACTTTATGTAGCTATGTCAGCAGCCTGTCAGCTGTCCCTATCTCAACCAACCTCAATACACCTGTCACGTACCTTCAAGGAGAGCCCATTCATGGACCACTGAGGTGGCAACATCCCATTAAAACCAAACACATATTAATTACACAGGTTCTGATTAAGGTGGTAAATTCAATTAGTGCCTTATCTGCATTAAATTAGCCCCCCAAGCCTGTGTAATTAATATGTGTTCAGTTTTAAAGGGGGGAGGCAACCCTAGTTGCAACAGCAGCCGTGAGAGCATGGTGAGGTAGGAGTACCTGCGATGTCCTCCATTTGCAGATAAGCAGGAGAAGCCTGATGGCAGCAGTAGTTGAAGCAGAAGGTTGGCTGCGGATGCAGGCATGTTGTGGATGCAGGTGTGCTCTGGATGCAGGTAGGTTGCAGGTAGGTTGCAGGTGCCAGTGTACTGTGGATGCTGAGGGAAGCTGAAGAGACAGACAAGTCGGGTTATTCACGGAAGACCAGATACATCAGAGACATTCAGCAAAGAATGGTTAAAGTTCAGCCAAAGTTTTGGTAACAGAAAATCAACCAGCTGAAGATATCAAGGTCAAGGCAAGCCGGGGTCAGGAGTGGAGAGAATCTAAATGGTCAGTAAGCTGGGTCAAATCAGATCAAGGACAGGCACTGGAACAGGATACAGGGGAAAGCTGCAGATCAGACAGAAAGGCCCTAGTGCAACTGCCATCCTTATACAGTATGTGTCATTTGGCACCAGTGTTAATGGGCGCGTGGCCATGCCTGCCAGGAAGGTTGCTTGTGGAATTGTGCCCACGCATGCCCTCTGCCTTTGCATACCTGCTGTGCTATGGCCAGCATGTCCCTGACAACACCCTTACGATAAGCTGATGGATGAGCTGACTTTCATAGCACGTGGGCTGGCACTTTTACAGAGTCCTATTATTGCCCATACTATCCCACCTGATAGAACTGCAGACAAGTAAAGTAGAGGTTGGTCAACTCAAATGTCATTTCTACATTTTATGTAAATAGTTTTCATTTTAAATTCTTCTAAGGACACTCAGAGTGAGTTGCCCTGACTAAACACATGCCACAATAGACTCATAACCTCCACCAGAAGCAAAGTGCAGTATGCATTATGCACCCAGGGATGAATACATGGAAAGGCAGACTGCTTGCATCCCAAGAATTCATGTATGAGCACATACTGCACTGAATGCAAGTGCCACTCAGTGCACCATCCAACCCTGCCCAGCAGCTGGCAGCCTCTCACAAAGTTTTAGGCCTCATGCACACGGACATTTTTTGACGCCGACGTTTTCTGGTGTTTTTTGCAGCTCTCCATGTTAGTCAATGGCCCCATAAAAACACCAACATTTTTGAGCTGTAGAGGGCGTCGGCGTTAGTGAGCTGTAACTAGAACTCACAGCCAGCGCGTTCTGAGGCTGTAACGCTTTGGGGTTTTTTGTTGCCAATGACGCAAAACGCTCACTAACGCCGTACCCGCGTTAACTGGCATTTTTTGATGCCGATGTTTTTAGGTTGAAAAATAGCAGAGGGCTGATTTTTTAAAAAAAAAAACCCTATTGACGCCGACGCTCACTAACGCCCATGCATTACGCCGAAAAACGCCAATTTTTTGTCCCTGACATCTGACCCGACGTCTTGTTTATTTTTTAAGATACGCCCGTGTGTATGAGGCCTTATGCTCCGTTCCCATATGCTGTGGCCGCGGCATGGGGTCCTTTGCATCCTTCTTCACCAATTCAGGTGCGAATCAGGTTTACATTTTTGCCTGAATTCACTTGAATCAGACCAGAA
This sequence comes from Glandirana rugosa, assembly GCA_018402905.1. NCBI lineage: Eukaryota > Metazoa > Chordata > Amphibia > Anura > Ranidae > Glandirana > Glandirana rugosa. Next base: position 238,459 of record BLSH010332156.1, on the reverse strand, counting down.
GATGCACAGGACCCTTCTTCAATGCGGAACATGGCCTCCCCGGAGTTGTGTGAATGAGCTCCATTGAGGAGCCGGTCACACTTTTCTGTCATGCGAATTGAATGCGGATAAATCAATTTGCATATGTGTGAACCCGGCCTTACCAAAGCTAGAGCTTGATGCATTGTGGCTAAATGCACAGTGTGCATGAGTCTGGCTCAGGCGTTAAAAAAAACGTAAAACACTTTACTTTGTGCAAGGCTTGTATTTTTGCAAAGATATTTGCCTAAGGGTCCTTTCACACGAGTGGAGCCCGTTTTGACAGGCTCCGCTGCTCATTGGGGATCCTTTCGTTGATCCTAGGGTTGCCACATCATCCCTTTAATCCAGGACACATATGAATTACACAGGTTCTGAGGCTAATTTAATGCAGATAAGACACCAAGTGAGTTTAATTACCACGTTAATCAGCCACAGAACCTGAGTAATTAATGTGTGTCCTGGATTAAAGGGATGATGTGGCAACCCTAGTTGATCCCCACTGAGCCGGCGGATGACGGGACCGTCTCTGCACTCCGTGCAGAAACCAACCTGTCAGAGCATCACTCTCCTCTATGGAGGATCGGATGAACACGGACCGTCTGTCTGTGTTAATGCGATCCGATTTACCAGGCGGATGGAAAATAGGGTTTCCATGCGTCTGTGTTTAGCGGATCGCCAGCGGACATGTCACCGCTGACATCCGTCGCTCCACCGAGGACAATGGAGCGCCCGTTCAGGTTCGCCTGAAAAACTGAGAGGCAGACCTGAATAGGGTTGCTACATCATCCCTTTAATCCAGGACACACATGAATTACACAGGATGTTCTGGGACTAATTTAATGCAGATAAGGCACCAAGTGAGTTTAATTACCACCTTAATCAGCCACAGAACCTGTGCAATTGATATGTGTCCTGGATTAAAGGGATGATGTGGCAACCCTAGACCTGAATGGTCCGTGCGTGTGAAAGGACCCTTATACATTCCAGAACCTTGAAGTCCACCCCAGGAATACACCTCTCCCTGTTGGTAATTTAAAAGCAGGTGAGAAACATAGCCACTGATCTGATGCCCGGGAATTAGTCATATCAAGTCTGCTGAAGTAAGGTTTGTGGTTCTTTTGTAAAACTGTTCTTTCAGGCTAAGTATTAGGCCTCATACACACGGGCGTTTTGAACGCTGGCGTTTGTAGGCGTTTTTTGCAGCTCTCCATGTTATTCAATGGCCCTCTAAAAATGCCGGCATTTGTGAGCAGTAGAGGGCGTCGGTGTTAGTGAGCTGTTTTTAGAACGCGGGACCATCGCGTTCTGTAGCTGTGGTGTTTTGGCGTTTTTTGACGCCAATCGGCAAAACGCTCACTAACATTTGCTAACGCCATACCGGCGTTAACAAGCGTTTTTTGACGCCGGCGTTTTTAGGTTGAAAAATAGCAGAGGACTGATTTTATTTAAAAAACGCCTATTGACGGCGACGCTCACTAACGCAGATGCAAAACGCCGGTAAAAACGCTGATTTTTTTTCAAAACGTCGGACCCGACGTTTTGCCTATTTTTTTCACAGACGCCCGTGTGTATGAGGCCTTAGGCTTGAGCAGCCTGTTTGTTATACAGTAATTGCTGGTGTGTGGTTAGAGCAGATATTTTCACCTTTCATGTATTTACTTGGCAGGACTACAACATATGCATATAGCTTGTTGGCTGCACAAATCAATGCACCACTGTTTTGTCACTGGACTGGTATCTGTGCCTAAAAAGGTTACATCAGCTAATTGTTCCCAGCTCATAATATACATATATTCTATACTATAGTAAATGTACAAGGATAGCAGAAAATAAATTAGCATGCAATACATACTGCTCTTAGGCCAGGTTCACACTGGTGCGATGTGAGAACCACAGCGATTCCTGTGCGGGTTCCCACACTGCATCAGAATCACAGGCAGTTCACGTATGAGCGCTGCGGGTGTTAATATAAAGTTAATGACGTGTGATGTGATTTCAGCCATGCAAACTGTATGGCCAAATCTGCACTGCACAGACATCGCATGCAGGAATGAGCTGCAAATCACATGCGGTAACTGCAATCGCATTAGTGTGAACCCAACCTTAGGGTCCATGCACAATAGTTTAAAAATTGCTGCTTCCACAGGATTTGGTGGTGTTCTGCCTGTAGAAGCAGCTCAATGTTATCCTATGTGTCCATGCACATTTGGACGATTTTTTTTTTTTTTTGGTTATTGAATACCAATGAAAGAGAGCCATGAAAGTACTACTGTCCAAAAACTTAAAAATAGCCTGGTAATGAAGAGCGTGAAACATTCTGATGCTGAGGAGCAACACTGAGACCAACATTTCCTATTGATGTGAATTGGATGCAGGTTTCTCCGCATGTAATTCGCCTGACAGGAGAGTGTGACCGTCTCTCAATAGAGCTGTTCAAACATCTCCAAGCACACAGCAGAAGGGTCCTGTGCATATTTGGCAGTGGTTTTCTGCTAGAAATCCGCCGTCCAAAATGACTACTTTCTTTAAAAAAATGACATTCAATAAAACCAAATGTCCCTTGCCTTTTTTAAAAGAGCCAACATTTTTAAGGAACCATAAAAATTGCAAAAATGGTCTGGCCACCTGAGTTTAAAAGTGGAGCGCCTGGCAGTGAAAGGGTTAACCAATTAAAGACCGCCCACCGCTTCTATACTGCGGCAGGGTGGCTCTATTGTGTAAAACAACATACCTGTATGTTTCGTGCACTAGATACTGTGGGCATGCGTGCCCACTGCATGGAAGGGGAGCCAAACCGTGGGTCCAGCGGACCTGATGTCCGCAGGGCACCCGCGATTGCTCCACAGAGGCAGAACGGGGATCTGTTTATGTAAACAAGGCAGATCCCCTGTAATGACAGGGAAGTACACAGATCTTCTGTTCCTAGTAATCAGGAACAGAGGTCTCTGTTCTTCCTGTCAGTCCATCCCCCACACAGTTAGAACACACACTGAAGGAGCACTGTTAACCCTTTGATCACCCCTAGTGTTAGCTCCTTCCCTGCCAGTGTCATTTATACAGTGACAGTGCATTTCTTTAGCACTGATCACTGTGTTGGTGTCGCTGGTTCCTAAAAAGGTTCACTTATGGTCAGATTTGTCTGCCACAATGTCAGTCCCGCTAAAAATCGCTGACCCCTGCCATTAATAGTAAAAACAATAAAATTAAAAAACGCTAAATTTATCCCATAGTTTGTAGACGCTATAACTTTTGCGCAAATCAATCAATATACGCTTATTGGGATTTTTTTCATCAAAATTATGTAGAATACATATTGGCCTAAATTGAAGAAATGTTAGTTTTCACTTACGTTCACTGACAGACGCAACCCTTCATGGACAAGGGGTTATATGCACATCCTACCAGGAGTTGACTAGACAAATAGAAAAAAAGCAAGCTGACCCCTCCCAGGGGGCCGTCCTCACTCTCACATATAACCCCCCTGGTCTGCTTAGTTTTAACATGCCTGGTGCAAGGAGTTAGACCTGGTTCCCTGGTGGGACCTGCGGTTCCACTGATGTTTTTTTCTTAGTCTTCAATCAGAAGCTTCCAATCAAGTAGCCGGCTGGGGCATAAAGGATATCTCGAATCTTGAACTTTACCCAGCGCGGCCAACTGTTGCGAGTTACCCTTAGCCCTGGTGGGGTCCGCTGCATCGTACCCGTTCCGTGCGGATGGCCAGTGGGTGACCCCCACTTGCGCCCAGTGACCGGGCTCCGCTCGCATCCAGGGGCGCTTGGCCTGCAGCATCCCTCTCCACCAGATGGGCGGAAGGTCTGCAACCGGGTGGCTAACCGCTACACCCGTCGGATTGGTGAGTGACCCCCCTCTCACCTAACCCCCCCCCCCCCCCGGGGTGCAGAGGGGGGCTGGGCGTTTGTCGTAACACGGCCGGTGGAGGGATCCTGGGGCTCCAGATCACCGTGGGTGTCTTTGCTCGGGGTCGCCCACACCCCGCGCTCTCACAGCTGCCATTTTTCGGTGGATCGCTGCCATTTTGCCGTAGCCGCGGCCAGTTTAACAGGCTTTTGGCCTCTTGTGACCGCTCGGCGGCCATGTTTGGTGTGCCTGTGGAAAACATGCGGCTGACGCCGCTTCTTCCTCTTTCACTCTGGAATGGCACCTGGATGGCGAGGAAGACCAGGGGGCCTCGGGAAGCGCGCTGGTGTCCACCCTGATCGCCAATATCCGTGTGTCCCTGCGACTGGACCTAGCCAGGGAGTCGCAGGAGTCTGCATATGTTTGTGGGTCTTTTAAGCCACATAGGTTCCCTAGGGCTTATCCCTATGACCAATTCTTTGACCAGCTGGTCTATAAGGAATGGCAGTGTCCACAGAATTCCTTTGTTTTGCCAAAACTCCTCACTGTACGCTATCCCTTTTGAGGATAGTTTTGTGAGAAGTGGGCATCCCCCGCAGTGGACCCTCCGGTGGCTCGCCTGAATGAGGCAACGACCATCCCCTTGGAGGGATCTCCCTCTTTTAAGGATCCGGCCGTTAGGCGGACGGAGGCGGTATCCAAGGCACTGTTCTTGTTGGCGGGGTCGGCCATGGAACTGGCTCTGGTGTCAGCCATGGCGGCACAACACCTTACCGAGTGTGCGACTGTTGCACAATGTGTTGAGCTGCGGGAACTCGCTTGAGGCATCACAGCGAGCAGACCATCTGATGCAGGGTCTTTGGTACCTGTGTGACGCAGCTTTGGACCTGCTTCCCATGCTGTCTAAGATTTCTGTTTTCACAGTCATTATTAGACGGGTGCTGTAGTTACGCTGTTGGTCGGGTGACCACGCGTCTCAGAAGGGCCTCACGGATATCCCCTTTCAGGGTGGTCGGCTCTTTGGGGCACAATTGGATGAAATCATTAAAGATTTCACCGGAGAGAAGAGTGCTTTCCTCCCGGAGCCCAGGCGGCGGGTGTTCCGCCGTAAAGCAGGGTCCTGATTCTTCGGGTCAGAAGTTATTTTGTGCAGTGGGCAAGGGTCAAGGCCTGGCAAGTCTGCCTCAGGATCCGGTAAACAGCCCTGGCAGCGCAAGAGCAAAAAGGGCTGAGGATAAGTCCTGCTCCGCATGGACGCCAGTGGTCCTCCTTATGGTTCTGTATGCGGGTGTTGGGGCTCAAGGTTTCAGCCTTCAACTCGTCACTCGGCTCCTACAGCGAGTGATTCTGTCACGGTGGGACAAGTCTCAGCTGTCCCTGGCCCAGCTGATCAGATTGGATCATCAGACCATAGGGTAATTAGCCTGGTGGCTTCGGGCCCCGGCTCTAACGTTGGGAAGGTCCTTCCTCCCCCTGAATTGGTGCATAGTCACGATGGATGCCAGCCTATCAGGCTGGGGGGGGTCCTGGGGCAGTTATCTGCTCAGGGCAGTTGGTCGGCACAGGAATCCCGTCTCCGATCAATGTGCTGGAGTTGAGGGCGATCAGAATCTGCCTCTCCCACTGGACGGTAAGGCTGCGCGGCCTCCCGGTTCGGGTTCAGTCGGACAACGCCACGGCAGTGGCGTACATGAACCATCAGCAGCGGCTGCGGAAGCGGCTCTCATTCTCCGATGGACAGAACTTCAGGTGCCGGCAATTTCCGCCATTTACATTCCGGGCATAGAGAATTGGCAGGTGGACTTTCTCAGTCGCTAGATACTGGATCAGGGGGAATGGTCCCTACATCCAGAGGTGTTCCTCCAGATTTTCCACAAGTGGGGCACGCCAGACGTGGACCTCATGGCGTCCAGGTTCAATCAAGGTGCAGACTCTCGTGTGCTGAACAAGGGACCCGTTGGAGGCCGCCACGGACGCGTTGGTAGCGCCTTGGGGTCGGTATCTGCTCCTGTACACCTTCCCTCCCATCAAGCTTAGACCGCGGCTACTGCGCAGGTTAGAAGCGGAAGGGATTCTGACAATCCTGGTAGCTCCGGATTGGCCTTGGCGCCCTTGGTACGCTGACGTGGTGTGAATGGTGATAGATGTTCCCTGGCGGCGTCCGCTGCGAGAAGATCTCCTCCTGTCACAGGGACCCATTCTGCACCCTGCTTTACCCTCGTTGGCTTGACGGCTTGGCTATTGAGTCCCAGGTTTTAAGCACGCAAGTGTACTTCACGCAAGATTTATCATCGCACCTGGAAGGCCTAGATTGCCTGGTGTGAGGCGGGGGGTTGGAACCCTCCCTCTTGCGTTGTGTCCCGGGTCCTGGCTTTTTTGCTGCAGGGCTTGGATAACAAATTGTCATTGAGTGCTCTCAAGGGTCAGATTTCAGCTCTGGCGATTCTCTTTCTGCGACCTTTGGCCTCACATTAGTTGATACGTACATTTGCACAGGGGGTGCGCCATGTGGCCCCCTCAGATACGGTCGCCTTTGGCGACGTGGGATTTGAAATTGGTGCTTTCTGTACTGCAGAAACCGCCATATGAGAAGATCAGGGATATTCCCTTACAATTGTTGTCGCAAAAAGTGGCTTTCTTGGTGGCCATTACATTTTTACCGAAGGTGGTCTCTTCGTTCCACATAAAATGAGGATATTTGTTCTTCCTTCATTATGTCTGCACCCATCCCATCCCAAGGTATTTGAATTACATTATTTGGATGTTGTGAGGGCTTTGCGGGTGTATTTGGCGGCTACAACTTCCTTTCGTAAGTCTGATGCATTGTTTTTGCTGATGGATGGACCGCGCAAGGGGTTGGCGGCCTCGTCGGCTACTGTTTTCCCGTTGGATCAGACAGACCGTGACCCATGCGTATACTGTTCGGGGCAAAGTCCCTCCTTTTCCAGTCACGGCTCATTCTACCAGGGCAATTAGCACTTCCTGGGTTTTCGGACACCAAGCTTTGGTGTCACAGGTGTGCAAGGCGGCTACTTGGGCCTCGGTGCATGTGTTTACTAAGTTTTTACAAAGTTGATGTGTCAGCATCTGCGGATGCTGCTTTTGGCCGTATAAAGCTTTACAGGCGACGGTGTAGGCGTGGCTGGCGCTTCCTGAGAGGATTCTGTTAGGTACAGTTGTTGCTTACCCACCCCTCTTGACTGACACAGCTTTGGGACATCCCCACTTGTCTATGAAGGGCTGCGTCTGTCAGTGAACGTAAGAGAAAAAGGTATTTTATTAAAACTTGCTGTAAAATCCTTTTCTCTGAGTTCACTGACAGATGCAGCACCCACCCCTCTGTGTTGTGTTTGTACGGCTTGTTACGAACTGATATGCCAAGCAGAGCAGGGGAGTCATATGTGAGAGTGAGGGCGGCCCCCTGGGAGGGGTCAGCTTGTGTGTTTTTTTTGTTTTGTTTTGTTTTGTTTTGTTTTGCAGCGCAGAGGATCAAATACCACCAAAAGAAAGCTGTCTGTGGGGGGGGCGGAAAGACATTGATTTTATTTGGGTACAGTGTTGCACGCCTGCCAATTGTCAGTTACAGCAATGCAGTGCCGTATCGCAAAAAATGGTCTGGTCATTAAGGGGGTAAATCCTTCCGGGGCTGAAATGGTTAATGAATGTGCTTATAACATTATTTGCTTGTTTGTAAAACTGATGGTTTTACATGAGAATTAATGTATACAGAATTATGAAGATTAATTTTGTTCTACCTCTAAATGTGTTCATAAACTTTTTCATTTGACGTTCACAACTTGTTTCCTAGTAATCAAAATGATGCAAAGTGTTTACAGAAACAAAAAACTTAAAGCATATCTAACATTTATTATGTGCTTGTTTGTAAAACTGAAGTTACATTAAAAAAAGTATATGTAGCCGTGCCCCCCTGTAGGCATTGCTGGAAGTAGTGGTTCACCTGTCACACTGAACATGGCCCACATAGTCTTCTGGGAGGGGGTTAGTCAGGGCTCAAGTCCTGTGAGAACGCATATTTCTTCTTTTTCGGCTTTAGGTGGATTAATCCACCACAGTGCTCCTGGCCAGCTCCAGTGTAATGATCTAGCACAGGCCGGCTTTCACTGTGGTGCGATGCGGCGGATCAATCCGCATAAAACCAAGAAGAAATGGTCCGCTTTCTGTCCCCCGTCCCCAGCTGAACACCAGAGACCCAGAAAAGTTTTTTTTTTTTTTTTTTTTTTTTTTTTTTTTTTTTTTTTTCTAAAGAAATGCAGTGGGGAATTCGCTTATTAGTGGACAGGATTGGGAGTCCTCACCCACTCTACCTCACCCCCCCCCCCCAGTTTCCTGTAGCCCTAGTTGCCCAGCTGGTGGTGCCCAGTGGCACATCTGCCCATTGATCGGCCATGTGAGGGGTGTTGCTGTAGATTAGGGTACACTAGTGTTGCACTCTGGAGAGTAAAACGCGGTGGATTACCTTTCAGAGGGTGTTTGACAGGTGGCAAGAAAGCCTCCTCACCATCTGATTTAATCTCTAAAAACCTGCACCACTTTGCTGCAATTGCATTTGTTTTCGGGGGGTGCCAGATATAAGATCTATACCTGATATAGGATACAAGTCCTGATAATCTCTAAATACCACTGTACAATGTATTTCACCAACCACTCCATAGAGATGGGCTTGATGTACAATGTGGTAGTAGTGTGGTGGTGGGGGGGCGGGGATTTTGGATGAGTTCCCAGGACTTGACCCCTGGTTATAGTCTTGCCAGCAGAGAAACTTGAACAGCACGCAGTAACACTTTTGCCTGTCTGTTCCGTCAGCAGGTTATGACCTGCTGACAGAAACTGGGATAGAGAAATAAAAAACGTAGCACAACTACAACAAAAACAGACTTCACCCCAGTGTCCCTGCAATAGGAACAGTCCACCTATTGGGCACCCAGGGTGGCAGGCTAGTCTGTCCTGGCAAAGTCAGGAGGAGTCCATTCCGCTGCTTCCCAGCAGTCTGTGTGAATTGGCTTATGTGGCTGTACTATCACAGTCCCTAAACATAGAACCTTGGGTCTGGTGGTCTCTCCCTACCTCCTCCCACACAGAAATGGAATGGCTCCTAGTAGGCCGACCCACCTTAATAATGAGCACTTTGTCCCCGTGGATGGTACGCCCCAGGCTCCACTCCTCCTTTTTCTGTAGATCCACATAATGATCCCAGTCGCTGCTCTCCGGTCCACGTAGGGGTCTGGGGATGTTCAGAAAGTCCCAAATCATGTAGTGGGGGGGGGGGGGGGGGGGGGGGGGGGGGGGGGGGGGGGGGGGGGGGGGGGGGGGGGGGGGGGGGGGGGGGG
>BLSH010332156.1:161204-177448 GCA_018402905.1 Glandirana rugosa | reverse complement strand
TTATCCCAGCCGGACCCCTCAAATGTCTGAATGGGACCTAATAGCCGCAGCCAGGGGTTCTAAGCTAAGAATAAAAAGCAAAAGAGACAGGGGACATCCCTGCCTGGTCCCGTTACTCAAGTGGAACGACTGCGACAAGTGGGAGGACAGCCGTACTTGTGAAGATGGTGTTGAATATAATACTCACAGGGCCTGAGTAAATGAACCCGAAAACCCATAATGAGCAAGGGCCGCAAATATAAATGGCTAGCTTAGACAGTCAAAAGCTTTTTGAGCATCTAAGCTCAGCACTATATGCGGGCAGTTAGTCTAAGTCAAGTGATCTATTAGGTCAATTGTGCATCTCACCTGCATCCCCTGTTGGGACAAATCCTACTTGATCTTTATGGATTAAAGACAGCAATATTAGTGACAATCTGTTAGCTAAGATCTTTGTAAATACTTTGTAATCAGAATTTAACAGTGATATGGGTCGGTATTAAAGGGTGTAGATGTATCTTTTCCTGGTTCCGGTATGGCAGTTATAAAAGCGTGTAGAAAATGTGCATGTGGGAGAGTACCTTTCTGTAAGGAGGAGAATATGTTCAACATATGTGGGGACATGACTGGGAGAAAAGTTTTGTAACAGGAATATGGAAGGCCAATAGGACCCAGGGATTTATGTGATGGTAGATGTCTTATCACTTCTGCTAATTCTTCAGGGGTGATGGCTGCGTTAAGTGTGGAGCGTTTTTCGGGGGATAGCTTAGGTAGTGGTAAAGATGCCATAAAATAGTCAAACTTCTCTAGTGTGAATTGAGAGTTTGGGTCGGAACATAAGCAAATTATACAGGTCCTTATAAAAATCTCTGAATACCTTAGACATAGTCTGGGAGCAATAAGTAGGGGAACCATCTGGCTGTTTTAAGTGGTCAGGTATAGGCAAAAGTGGTCATGGCTTAAGTTTATGGACTAACATCCTATGTGGTTTATTAACAAATTCATAGAACATCTGTCTAGACCATACTAATGATTTGCAGATTCTGCTCATGTCTAATGATTTAATAAGGTTTCGGACAGATACCACTGCTCCCAAACGTTCCACCATTGGGGACTGAAGTAAATGCCTCTTGGCTGTGCGTAACTGAATCAGAAGTTCTGCTTTCAGCTTAGTGGAGTCCCGTTTCATATGGGAGCTGGCAGAGATACATTCCCCCCTGAAGAAGGCCTTGTGGGTCTCCGAAAGTGGGGAGGACCCCCAACACTGAACCTTCATTTATTTGGAAAAGCTCAGACAGCTTTTGTTGTAGTTGGCCCTGTATTTTAAGATTGCATAGGAGTGATTCATTAAGGCAACAGTGACATGTCATGGGTAGTGTTGAGTGAACCTGGACTGTAACCTTTGGGTCCGTACCGAACTTTTGGGTGTCCGGGACCCGGACCCGAACACGGACGTTTCAAAAAACGTTCGGGTTCGGGTTCTGGTAGTTGATCACGCATGTTGAATAGCTGCAGGGCAGCCAATCAACAAGCATTTCACTGGTTTGCCCTTAGAAGCCATCACAGCCATGCCTACTAATGGCATGGCTGTGATTGGCCAGTGCATCATGTGACCCAGCCTCTATATGAGGCTGGAGTCACAGTGCTGCATGTCACATGCTCTTGGGTTAGTGTAGGGAGAGGATGCTGCTGGCGTTTTTGTGATGGACAGATTGCAGACATTTTAACATCTGATCCTGCATCCTGAGATTACTACTACTGTTGGTCTGAGGGACAGATTGCAGAAATTTGATATTTCACATACTGCTGCTTTGAGTGACAGATTGCAGATCAAACTCTGCATAACACAACGATCGCTACGATCGTACACAACGATCAGATTGTGGGAGTAATTTGAGATTTCACATACTGCTGCTTTGAGTGACAGATTGCAGATCGAACCCTGCCTAACACAACAATTGTTACGATCGTACACAACGATCAGATTGTGGGATCGTACACAATGATCAGATTGTGGGAGTAATTTGAGATTTCACATACTGCTGCTTTGAGCGATCTGACTGCACTAGGTAGAGGCTTCTTCTTAGAGGGACAGATTATTGTTAAAAAATCATCTCCTAGTTCTAAAGGGAGAGGTTCTAGCTGCAGTTGTAAGTGACACATTAATGTTCAAAAAATCATCTCCTAGTTTATTTGATTTTAATTTATTTTCCCTATCCCCATTTTTTTGTAGGGCACTTGCCCTACTCTTACCCCCATTTTACTTCCTTTTGCAGCCCTCTAGCACTTGCCAGGACTTTGTTACAGCCATTTTTGTGCCTAAAATTGACTTCAATGGGGTTCGGGATCCGGGATAAAGCTCAGGCAAAGATCGGTGCCGAACCTGGACTTTTTCCCAAAGTTCGTTCGGACCCGCAGAACCCGAACGTCCAGGTGTTTGCTCAACTCTAGTCATGGGTTTGGAGGCAAATAGGGCAATTTCAACTACAACAGATGCATAATCAGACCACGTAATAGGATTTATCTCTGAGGATATTACATTAGGCAACATAGGTTCAGTGACAAAGAAATGATCTAGCCTAGAGTATAATTTATGTGGGGGCGAGTAGAATGTATATTGTTTGTGGGTGGGACGTTTCACTCTCCATGTGTCATAGAGAGTGTGAGATCTAATCAGTTTGCGGAATGAGGTTGACAATTGTTGAGCCTGGAGCAGGGGTGGGGTGGGTAGATTGGAAGAGAGCATACCTATCTCTGGTTGAAGACATACACATATTAAAATCCCCTTCTATAACTATAAAGTGTTGCAAGAAGGACTGTAGCTTCTCAAAAACTTTTGTGAGAAAATTAATTTGTCCCGAGTTGGCAGCGTAAATATATTTACCAAAGTAAAAGTTGTGTGCAAGTGAGCACAATTCAGGAGTATAAATTGGCAATGAGGGTCTAAATAGGAAGATTGAATGCGAATAGGGCGTGACCGTTTCATTAATATCGCAACTTCAGCCTTCCCGGATGGATCAGATGCGGTAAAAGCCGTGGGAAATTATTTAGATGAAAATTTGAAAGAGCTACCCGATTTGAAGTGAGTCTCCTGAATCATGATAGTGTACATATTCTGAATCATGATCACATCTGCTCCAGAGGACCTGAATTCTTTTAGCCCCTTCAGATCCGCGCTATAGCCGAAAGACGGCTACAGCGCGGATCTGAATTTCCCGGCGGACATCCATGGACGTCCGCCCCTCTGCTCGCTCCCAGTCGGCAATCGCGGGCTCGCGCCCGGGAATATCTGTAATCGCTGTGTCCCTAGGACACAGCCAATCACAGATCGTGGTTAATGGCCAATCACAGCAGCCGTTTACCACGTGATCGGTGGGTCCAATGAGAGATGTTCTCAAATATAAACATATGAGATCATCTCTTGTTGCCTGCCTATTCTCCTCACACAGACACCTCTGTGTGAAGAGAGATTGATCGATCCATGCTGCCATTGCCTCTGTCATCAGTGCTACGTGTCATAAAGTGCCACCTGACCTGTCATCAGTGCCACGTGTCAGTGCCACCTGACCTGTCATCAGTGGCACCTGTCAGTGCCACATATCAACAGACCACCTGTCAGTGCCATCAAGTGTCATCAGTGCAACGTGTCATAAAGTGCCAACTGACCTGTCATCAGTGCCACCTGACCTGTCATCGGTGCCACGTGTCAGTGCCACCTGACCTGTCATCAGTGCCACGTGTCAGTGCCACCTGTCAGTGCCATCAGTGTTACTTGCCACCAGTGCCACCTGACCTGTCATCAGTGCCACATATCAGTTCCACCACACCTGTCCTCAATGCCACATATCAGTGCCATCTGACCTGTCATCAGTGCCACCTGACATCAGTCCCATCAGGGTCACATGTCATCAGTGCCATAAGTGCCCATCACCTCATTAGTGCCATACGTATCATCAATGTCAATTAGTGCTGCAACAATGGCAAAAAGATCTTTTTCTGTTGAGGAGGCTGAGCCTGAGTCTAATATGACCTACGGTCCAGTTTCAAGCAGCGAATCAGAGCCTCAGATGAGGAATATTGTCCGCCCACCAAATGAAGGCCCGTTGGTGAGGAGGCAATATCATCCACCAACACCGTTGTGCCATCCACCAGCACCCCGGTGCCATCCACCAGCACCACTGTGCCATCCACCAGCACCCCAGTGCCATCCACCAGCACCCTTGTACTTTAGCCCCAAAGGGTTAGGTCCCATGCCTAATTCAGGAGAAGCTAGGATTCCCCCTTTTACTACCCAACCAGGAGTCCAGGTGGACAAAGAAAATTTCTCTCCCATTCATTTTTTTTTATTTGTTTTTACAGAGGACATGCTGCGATCCATTGTGGCCCAGTGCAACCTATACGCACAGCAATTTATCCAGGATAATCCAAACTCATATTATTCCCGTCCCTTTGAGTGGAGAGATGTAACGGTGGAAGAGTTCAAAACTTTCTTAGGCCTCACGTTCTGCATGGGACTTAACAACAAAAATGAACTCCGCTCCTACTGGTCCACCCACCCCATCTACCACATCCCGGTCTTCTCATCAATAATGCCCAGGAAAAGATTTCTCATGATCATGAGATTTCTCCATTTTTGCAATAATACCCAGTGCCCTCCCCGAAATGCCCCAAATTATGACCGGCTTTATACGATTCGCCCAATTCTCAATTATTTTTCGGAGCTATTTCCCCAATTATTTACCCCGGATCAGCTTACATGCATCGATGAATCCCTGGTGAAATTTAGCGGAAGGCTGGGAATGAAACAATATATCCCCAGTAAAAGGGCCCGGTATGGGGTGAAGGTATATAAATTGTGCGACCGAACCACGGGGTACATTTACGCCTTCAAAGTCTACGAAGGGAAGGACTCCTAGCTGAATCCCCCTAATTGCCCAGAATATTTAGGTACAAGCGGTAAAATTGTTTGGCAACTAATTTACCCACTCCTGGACAAAGGCTACCACCTGTATGTGGGTCATTTTTACACCAGTTTACCCCTGTTCCGGAACCTCTACAGGAAAAGTACACCAGCTTGTGGCACAGCCAGAAAAATATCGGATGGGCTTTCCTCAAAGACTTGTCGACATGAGGCTTGGAAAAGGAGAGACGGCAAGTCTGCGGAATGAAGAAATTCTGGCTGTGAAGTGGAGGGACAGAAGGGATGTGTATATGTTGTCATCTATACACAATTCATTGGTAGAGATCCCCAGAAGAAATGGCCCAATACAGAAACCCACCTGTATCTATGATTACAATTTGTACATGGGAGGAGTCGACCTAAATGATCAAATGTTGGAACCCTATTTGCCTACCAGACGAAAATACCTCTGGTATAAAAAAGTTGCCCTCTATTTTTTTCAATTGGCCATATACAATACCTATGTCATATATCGAAATTCCACAGTAAACCCCAAACCCTTCCTTAGCTACCAGGAGGATATCATCACCACACTCCTATACCCCAACAGCCCACCAGAAAATATTAGATCCGATGTGTGTAGTAGACTCTCAGAGCGACATTTCCCCGATAAAATATTTCCCAGGCCAAAAACGCCAGAAAAAATGCCCGGTGTGCTCTAGTACAGGAGTACACCACTTATCATTGTGCCCAGTGCCCTTCCCAACCAGGTCTATGCATAGGTGACTGCTTGCGGCGTTATCACACCCTAATCAATTATTGATTCCTCTGTTCTTTTTTCCAGTTCGCACCCCTTATGCCACTGCCTGCTTTGGAACTGACTTGTTATGCGACCATGCTTCTGCCTACCGATTTTGTACATACTTCTGCCTGATCTGGAACTGACCCTGGACTGTTATTCAACCACGCTTTTTCATTTTTTTACCACATTTTCCAAAACTTCTGGAAAAAAATGAACCGTTCAAAAGACTCATTATGCCTCATAGATTATACATTGGGGTGTTAGCTTTCCAAAATGGGGTCATTTTGTGGGCATTTCCATTGTCCTGGTGCTCCAAGGCCTTCAGAATTGTAATAGGTGGTTGAGAAATGAGATGTGTAATTTATGCTTCTAAAATGCCTGAAGGTGCTACTTCATTGTTGGGCCTCTCTATGTGGCCACGCTGTAAAAATGTCCCACACATGTGGTATCACCATACTCAGGAGGAGTAGTAGAATGTGTTTTGGGGTGTAATTTGAGGTATGCATATGCCATGTGAGAGAAATAACCTGTTACAATGACAATTTTGTTGAAAAAAAAATTCTTCATTTTGCAAAGAATTGTGGGAAAAAAATGACAACTTCATAAAACTCACCATGCCACTTTCTAGATACCTTGGAATGTCTACTTTCCAAAAAGGGGTCATTTGGGGGTATTTGTAGTTTGCTGGTTTGTAAGGGTCTCAAGAAATAAGATAGGCCCTCAGTACATCAGGTATGATACATTTTCAGTGATTTGCACCATAGATTGTAGCTTCTCTAACTTTCACAAAGACCAAATAATATACACTAATTTGGGTTATTTTTACCAAAGATATGTAACATTATAAATTGTGGCCAAAATTTAGGAAGATAAATTACTAATTTGCAAAATGTTATAACAAAAACGAAGAAAAATGCATTTTTTTTTCAAAATTTTCGGTATTCTTTTAATTATAGCTCAAAAAATAAAAGACCCAGCGGTGATTAAATACCACCAAAAGAAAGCTCAATTTGTATGAAAAAAAGGATACCAATTCATTGGGTACAGTGTTGCATGACTGAGTAATTGTCATTCAAAATGTGAGCGCACTGAAAGCTAAAAATTGGTCTGGGCAGGAGGGGGGTTTAAGTGCCCAGTTAGCAAGTGGTTAAGCACTTCAGCCCCGGAAGGATTTCCCAGGTTAGGACCAGAGCACTTTTTGCAATTCGGCACTGCATCGCTTTAATTGACAATTGTGCGGTCGTGCGATGTTGTACCCAAACAAAATTTGAGTAATTTTTTTCCCACAAATAGAGCTTTCTTTTGGTGGTATTTGATCGCCTCTGCGTCATTTATGATCACCGCTAAAAACAAAAGATTAGCAACAATTTTGCTAAAATACAAATCCCAAGAAAAAATATTAAAAAAAAATTTTCATCGGTTTTGGCCGATTTATATTCTTCCTCATATTTTTGGTAAAAAAAATGGCAAATCGGCGTTTATTGATTGGTTTGCGCAAAAGTGGCCACATTTACAGATGATGAGAATTCATTTCTGGGGTTTTTATTTTTGCTTTATTTTTTACTAGTAATGGCGGCAATCTGCGATTTTTAGCGGTACTGTGATATTGGCGTGGACATGTTGGACCATTTTGACACTTTTTTGGGACCAATGACATTTATACAGCGATCAGAAATTTAAATATCCACTGATTACTGTATAAATGTAATTGGCAGGGAAGGGGTTAACCTGCAGGGGGCAGTGAAGGGGTTAACTGTGTTCCCTAGGCGTGTTCTAACTGTGGGGGGGCTGGGCTGTTATGGGCATAAGAGATCTAACTGATCCCAGTGACAGGGATCAGTAGATCTCCTATGTCCCCACTGACAGAGCCGGGAACCGCCGTGTTTACATCAGTGGTTCCCTGTTCTTTTGCTGTGGCCGCTCATCGCGGCTCCCCGGCGAACATCGGGTTCGCCCGAGCTGCGGGCACACTCCTCAGGAGTATGGCGGGCGTGCACGCACCCCCTAGCGGCCACCCGCAATTTGCCGTTTATTTACGGCGATTCGCAGGACGCATCCACACTGCCGCAGTAATTATACTGCGTGCTGTGTGGAAACGTCTAAAGCTATCCACCGCTTATGTATGGAATTCAGGCTCATTACGTTACATGAGTAAATTCTAAAAGCCATAAGACATCGTATATGTAAACAGCGGACATTATTTGAGCAAAATATATGCATGAAGAAATTCCTGGTGCATAGGACTGAAAAGATATTAGGAAGAACATTATGAAAGCTTTGCAAGGTGCTGACAAAAGAGTAATCTCCAAAAAAAAATCTGGTCATAAAAAAAAGACCCGAATGAAAAAATAATAGTGACAACAATGAGAAAAAAAGTCAAACATTGTGGTAGGCCTGAAGGATAAGCAATCTCCAGGATTCAAAGGCAGCCACCCAGAAATATAGTGAGGTGCATGACAGATTGCAAGATCCAACGGATAGGTCCTGTTTAGTTTATCATTAAACTAAGAGGTAAACAAGGCAAGACCAATGTCCTAAAACTATAAGTTAGATAAACAATATCAGAGAAAGGCTCCCTGACTGGAGCATATGATTCTCAGACCTGGGGGCCCAAACACAGATGAACGGGTCAAGTTCATCTGTGCAATTCTGGATAATCATTGAGGAATATTCAGACACCAGGTGGGAAGTCTGGCTGGGGTGGCCCGTTGAGGAGTTGAATATGGTTTTTGTGATCTTTGGTGAACTGATCTTAGTCGGTGTCATGAGAGGTCTTGAAGTCAGGGAGGGAAGCTGTAGCTCTTCCTCTGGAATAGGCGGGAGACCCAGGTTGCACAGGAATGACTCGCATTCATGAAGATCTCTTATGGAGTATTTATTGGACTCCATCTTTAGATGTTGAGAGACAAAAAGTGTATCCCCATCGATAGGTAACTTGGTGGTTTTGTAGATGTGTGGTAAAACGGCGGAGACCCCTTCTCTTTGCCAGGGTGATGGGTGAAAGGTCACGTAAAATTCAAATTTTGTTTCTATGCAAAATTTATTGCGAGTAGCTACAGTAAGTGCCTCTTTACTTTCGCAGTAATGAAAGCAAACTATTATGCCTCTCAGGTTTGAGCCAGGGGGTGGTTTAGGTGCCAGGGATCTGTGGGCCGGTCTAGTCGCCAGTCTAT
This sequence comes from Glandirana rugosa, assembly GCA_018402905.1. NCBI lineage: Eukaryota > Metazoa > Chordata > Amphibia > Anura > Ranidae > Glandirana > Glandirana rugosa. The sequence continues at coordinate 168,594 of BLSH010332156.1, read as the reverse complement.
ATCTGGGATGTGGGGGGCTAAGGTAACGAACAGCCGAAGAAAATATGGACATATTTCCTTGTCACTGATAGATTCAGGGACCCCATGTATTTGTAAATACTGACGGTGTTCCCTGTTCTCCAGGTCCTTCTGCTGGAGCTGGAGTTGAGAGACTGTGTGTTTGAGGGCAGCATTGTCTTTCTCAAGGACATGTACATACTGGACAAGTTCATCGAATTTATTTTCCAGTGTATCTGTACGTTCCCCCAGTTTGTCAATTTCTCCCCTAAGTTCCTGAACAATTTTTTCCACTTCTTTGGTGACATTATGAGTTAAGTCTTGCAATAGGGTTTGTAACTTTAAGTCCAGCACAGCCACAGTTACCATCGCTGTAGGTTCAGGTATCTGAGTTGGGGAATTGCTATGTAACATACCTTCGGCCGTTGCGAGCAAGTCGACGGGGTCCGGCGGTTCAGCTGAGCTACTTGAGGCCAAGGATTGTGGCCTAAGTAGGAAGCGCTCCATGCTCTGTATAGGCAGGAACTGTGGTGACGGATTGCACCCCTTATAAATGTGTTTTTGGAAGCTAGTCTGGCCCTTGAGATGCCTGGGCGGTTCCACTTGTGTGTGGTGTGACTCCTGGGGCTGTAGTTGCTTGTATAGCAGTGCAGGAGCCGCAAGTGAAGAGACGGGGACAGGAGCTGGAGTCTCACCAGTCCTCCATTTTAAAAGCCGAGCATGTGCCTCCTCAGGAAAATATTTTAATACCTAGAAATCACCTAGAAAACATGGTTGACTGGCTGCATTACAAAGAGTTAAATCATTGCAAAGGAAAATTTAGGACATTTTTCCCTTTACCTTAGAATCAGTGCAAGACATAAATCATATATAAACAACATAAAATTCTCATAGTACGCCCTCCCATATAATTCTGTAATATTGAAGAAAAAAGAAGAAAAGAGATGTTTGTACAGGCAGCACTATGGACACTTAGATAATATAGCATTAAAATTAACTACCAAAAATGTTATTTTTATATCACACACATGCATGTAAAAAAATACATTGGATAAATGTACATTATGTAAATATTCAACCATAGTTACACTATTTTTACCGCAATGCTATTAATCACAAGCTTTGTTGATGCATTTTGCCACTTCTTCAAGACAAGGAAAATGTTTAATATCACATGAAAGGATTTGGTCACTTGTCTTGTCATCTGAAAGTTAACAGACACATTTCAGTACATACAAATATCTACATATAGCATACATTTGCATGTAATATTTCAATGCAGGATGCTATGGTGATATCTTACATTTTGTACATTGAAGTATAAAACCAATTAGCTCATTTTCGTCCATCTGTTTGCCTTCAGGACCACCTCTACGGACACAAGATGTGAGATCACCCAACCATCATGAGTGGAAAAAAGAGAAGGAACTTCAAACAAATAAGGCCAAGGGGTTCCACAGTAAAGCATTGTGTCTGTGGAGAAGGTATATGCCACAATAAAAGAGGTTAGAGTACAGGTTACAGGGAGAGGGATGGTAGAGAGATGCATGGGATCCTACCTGTGTTTCCTTAAGCGGGTACCTTTAGAAAATGGAACCGCCAAGCAAGGAAAAATGGCTTTTTGGAGAAAAGGAATGGAGACCTGCCCTATTTTCCTACATCCTTATATATACCCCCCACAGGCTCTATTCCACCACTGGAAGTCTAGCAGATGAAGCCTGAATCTTGCATCTTTCACTTTCATGCCACAATCCAGCATGAAATGTGTGCTGTAGACACAGGCGTGACAATATCATGGCACTACTGCATCCATATAAATGCGGCTGGTCTGGGCATGCTACCACTGGCTGCCTACCCCGAATTGTGGGCCTCATCTTTACTGCTAGTTAGAATCATGGAAACTTTTGCATGGAAGTCAACACTTAAAGCCAGCATACAACAGTGCAGGAAACACAGGCACACTGCTAAAAACCAGGGAAGCATAGTTGACTTGCCTTGTTTCCACATCCTATGCACAAAAACATGGGAACTGGGATGCAGAAATGGCAGCAAGTGCTCTGGACTGATGGGTCAAATTTTGAAATATTTGGTTGTAGCTGGAGGCAGTTTGTTTGCAAAGGGCTGGAGAGTGGTATATTAATGAGTGTCTGCAGGCAAAAGTGAAACATGGTGGAGGTTCCTTGCAAGTTTGGGGCTGAATTTCTGAAAATGGAGATGTAGATTTGTCCAGGATCAATGGTATTCTCAATTCTGAGAAATACAGGCAGATATTTATCCATTATGCCATACCATCAGGGAGGCATGTGATTGGCCCCAAATTCATTCTGCAGAAGGACAACGGCCCCGAACATACAGCCAATGTCATTAAGAGGCTTCTCCATGGCTTCTTCACAGCTCCATTGGCTGAGAGAGCTGATCAGGAGTCAGTCAGCTGCTGGTTTTCCAGGTAGGGTTAGGTAGATGAAAATTAGCAATGGTGAGCATGGTTTAATGCAGGGCCAATGTGGCCTACTGGAATACAGGAATTTCCCGGTAGGCTGCCTGCCCTGGGGCCGCTTTGAGTTGTGACTGCACTGTGGTCAAGCCCTGGTGCCATAGCTGAATTGCCTCTAAAGTCATCCATTCACTCCCTCCTCCGCCCTCCTCTCCAGCGGCGATCTCCCACTGTGTCACAGAGCTTTGATCAGACCTGTTCTGCGGCCGCTGTAACAAAGTCCTGCCTCCTAGACCTGGCTTCTGTGATAGACAGCACACTGATCCGATGCCGGAAAATTTAATCAGTGTGACATCTATCATAGAAGGCGAGACTTTGTTACAGTGCTGCCCGGGCAATTCAAATCCAAGCTCTGTGACACAGCAGAAGATCGCTGCTGTGTGTGATATACAGGCACTGATAGGCTGCACTGGTGGGCATTGCTAGGCTGCACTAGTAGGCACTGATAGGCTGCACTAGTGGGCACTGATAGACTGCACTAGTGGGCACTGGTAGGCTGCACTGCTGGGCACTGGTAGGCTGCACTAGTGGGGACTAGTAGGCTGCACTGGTGGGTACTGGTAGACTGCACTGGTGGGCACTGGTAGACTGCACTGGTGGGCACTGGTAGACTGCACTGGTAGGCTGTTCTGGTGGGCACTAGTAGGCTGCACTGATGGGCACTGATAGGCTGCACTGGTAGGCTGCATTGATGAGCACTAATAGGCTCTACTGGTGGGCACTCATAAGCTGAACTGATGGGCACTGATAGGCTGCACTTGTGAGCACTGATAGGCTGCACTGGTGGGAACTGGTTGGCTGTATTGATGGGCACAAATAGGCTCTACTGGTGGGCACTGGTAGGCTGTACTGGTGGGCACTGGTAGGCTGAACTGGTGGACACTGGTAGGCTGCACTGGTGGGCACTGGTAGCCTGCACTGATGGGCACTGGAAGGCTGCACTGAAGGGCACTGGAAGGTTGCACTGATGGGTACTGATAGGCTGCACTGATGGGCACTGATAGGCTGCACTGATGGGCTACACTGGTAGGCAGCATTGATGGGCACTAATAGAACCTACTGGTGGGCACTGGTAGGCTGCACCGGTGGACACTGGTAGGCTGCACTGGTGGACACTGGTAGGCTGCACTGATGGGCACCGGTAGGCTGCAATGAAAGGCACTGATAGGCTCCACTGATGGGGGCTGATAGGCTGCACTGATGAGCTGCACTGGTAGGCTGCATTGATGGGCACTAATAGGCTCTACTAGTGGGCAATAACAAGCTCTACTGGTGGGCACTGGTAGGCTGCACTGATGGGCACTGATAGGCTGCACTGGTAGGCTACATTTTTGGGCAATAATAAGCTCTACTGGTGGGCACTGGTAGGCTGCACTGATGGGCACTGGTAGTCTGCACTGATGGACACTGGTAGTCTGCATGGACAGGCACTGGTAGGCTGCACTGGTGGACACTGGCAGGCTGCACTGGTGGACACTGGTGGGCTGCACTGGTGGACACTGGTGGGCTGCACTGGTGGGTACTGATAGGCTGCACTGATAAGCAATGATAGGCTGCACTGACGGACACTGGTAGGCTACACTGATGGGCACTGGTAGGCTGCACTGGTGGGCACTGGTAGGCTGCACTGGTGGGCACTGGTAGGCTGCACTGATGGGCACTGGTAGGCTGCACTGGTGGGCTCTGGTAGGCTGCACTGGTGGGCTCTGGTAGGCTGCACTGATGGGCGCTGCTAGGCTGCATTAATGGACACTGGTAGGCTGCATTGATGGGCAATGGTAGGCTGCATTTATGGGCATTGTTGGGCTGCACTAATGGGCACTGGTGAGGCTGCATTGATCTCTTGTATCATGTCCACAGTCTTTGACCATCTCCTGTATCATGTCTGCAGTCTCTGACCACCTCTTGTATCATGTCCTCAGTCTCTAACCATCTCCTGTATCATGTTTGCAGTCTCTGACCATCTCCTGTAGTATGTCTTCAGTCTCTGACCGTCTTTTGCATCATGTGCGCAGCCTCTGACATCTCCTGTATCATGTTCACATTTTCTAATCATCTCTTTTCTCATGTTCACAGTCTCTAACCATCTCTTGTATTATGTCTGCAGTCTCTGAACATCTCGTGTATCATGTTCACAGTCTCTAACCATCTCTTGTATCATGTCCGCAGTCTCTGACCATCTCGTGTATCATGTTCACACTCTCTAACCATCTCTTGTATCATGACTGCAACCCATGACCATCTTTTGTCTGGAATCCAAGATGGTGCCGACCCGGAGCCATACGCGGCAGACGGGGAAGACAGCATCTTCAGACACGAGCGGTTCCACCTCTTCGGTATGTACTACAATCTCCAAACCCGCACAAGGGGTCACACAACCATCCCCCCCGACAGCCCTACTACACGCAGCCTGGCTAAAACCAAAAAAAGCAAAGCAGGGAGAATTATCAGCCGCAGAGTCTGACATGGAGGAGAACGCCGCGGTAGGTCCAAACCAAGCCTCTCTAGAGCAGTTCCCAGCCTCATCACAGCCAGTGTCAGTAGTGAACTTAAAAGACATGCTAATTACATTGAGAGACACTTTACACGTTGATATGGTCAATATGATAACTCCAATTACATCATCAGTACAGGAACTGCAACAAAGAGTGTCTCATACGGAACACAAAATGGAGGATATGTTCTCTGCCCATAACAGCTTAGTAGACGCATATAAAGAGCAACAGAGAGATATACAAAGAATGGCGTCCAAGCTCTCAGACTTAGAGGGCCGCTCATGCAGGAACAACATAAAATTCCGCAACATTCCAGAAACAGTTCCAAACACTGACCTAAAAAACTTTCTAAGACAACTTTTGCACACACTGGTTCCAGAAGCTGGAGATTATGAGCTTGTTATTGATAGGGCTCACAGGCTACCTAAGCCAGCGTTGTTACCTGACCACATTCCAAGAGATGTATTAGCCAGAATACATTATTTTCATATCAAAGATGAAGCCATGCGGGCAGTAAGGAAAAAAACATTAACTGAGGGGAAATTTGCTAACATTGCTCTTTTCACAGATCTCTCTCAAGCTACTATCCATCACAAGAAACAACTGACAACTATAACCAAAGCCCTGCGGAACCATGACATAACCTACAAATGGGGGACCCCGTCAAAACTAACTGTAGCCTATCAAGACAAGACGGTGAACATACATTCACTAGAAGCTGGCCTCAAATACTTGAAAGAATGGCACATACTACCTGTGGATACAGCTACAGAGAAAAGCAGCGGACCATTCAAAATGAGAAGTGAGTGGAACACGTCAATAAAAGGTAACCAACGCACCGGCACTTCATACGCAACTACATAAGGCGGTATGCTGAGCCCTTCAGATTGGTAACTACTGTATCTACTTCCACACTTTCATGCCCTATCGGTATGACAGAGTGAAAATCCCCCAATACCTGGGCACATGTTTGCCACCGGGAGCTAGGAGACTTCCTGGCCTCCTTTTTTTTACTGCCTTGTTTTCAGTTCTCAGTTATTTTTCACTGTTTGTCCTCTCTGCCGCCAAATCCTATTTGTTGTTTTTTTTTTTTTTGGGCAAAGTCCTATCTCCTTTGCAACACGAACTTTTGATAGTAACCAAAAATCCTGATAGACTTAGTGACTACCTGCAGCTGATATCCTCAAAAATATTCCATCGCTCATCAATGGAACATATACAAGACTTTGAGTACGTCTTTCACCCACCCCTTGGAGTGCCTCTGAAGAGACAAGAAAAAGCTTCAACGAAGCCCAATGGTACTTAAATTAATCTCCCTAAACGTTAAAGGCTTGAACAGCCCACAAAAGAGAAGACACGTGTGGACAGAAGCACAGAGACTTAAGGGGGATATTCTCTGTATACAGGAGACACACTTTGCAGCTAAGAACCCTCCTAAATGCTCTCATTAACTTTATCCTCACATATTTTTTGCCAATGCCAAGACTAAAAGCAGGGGAGTTCTCATAGCAATTAGGAACTCCGTTGCTTTTGGCTTGAATGAAGTCTACTGTGATCCAAACGGTCGTTATGTTATTCTATCCTGCTCTATAAATAATGTACCTTATACGATAGTTACAGTGTATGCACCTAACGAAAATCAGATCCCCTTTCTCTCCAAGTTCTTTAAAAAAATTAAAAAGATACAAAAGGGTAATTTACTGATACTGGGAGACTTTAACTTGGTCACAGATGCTAAAATTGATAGCTCATCCACCACTAGAAGACATAAGATGTCTCTCAAAAATACTTTATTGAAGGAATCCCTATATGATATATGGAGATGTCTACATCCAGAAGAGAGAGATTTTACCTTTTTTTCCCCCGCACAGGGCCTACTCTAGGATAATCACAGACCTAGATACACTACTTAAAATCTGCAAAGCCGAAATAGGAACAATTACGTGGTCAGATCATGCCCCAGTATCAGTAAAAATGAAAGAATAATACAACTTCACACCTGCAAGGGTCTGGTGCAATAACACAAATATTTTCAATAACTTATCCCACCAACAAGAAATTATAAAACAATTAGAGGAATTTTTCCACTTTAACAAAATGACTATGACCCCGTACTAGACTGGTGCATTAACAAGGATAAAGCCGAAACGTCTAAAATTCATCACATAGATCCAGACACTAATAGGATCTCATCCGGGACACGCCCCCTTTTTTTCCATTTTAGAGAGAGAAGACCTACATCTGTAGAGGTATATAGTATATCCCTAAGGAAGTTATTTCATAAAAACTCTCTGTAGAATACAGAAGATCACCACCTACTCGATAGTTAAAATCGTAGACACTGGTTCAATTTCAGAGGGTCATAGTCATTTAATGGGAAAACATAGAAAAATTAAAAAAATTT
>BLSH010332156.1:150149-160749 GCA_018402905.1 Glandirana rugosa | reverse complement strand
CCTTTACTGACGGAACAGGGTCTAAATGATCTTAACAAGCCCTTTTCGACAACAGAAATTAAAAAAGTGATTAAAGAACTGAAACTAAACAAATCACCAGGTCCAGATGGAATCTCTGCAGAGTACTATAGGACGTTCAGTGACATACTTCTACCACACCTACAAACATTATTCAACACAATAGCCACTTCAGGGTCTCTACCACGAGAGATGCTGGAGGCACTGATTGTCGCACTGCCCAAACCCGGAAAAGAACCTAACACCCCTCAAAACTTCAGACCTATCTCTCTCCTGAATGTTGACCGTGTAGCCAAAGTGACACTAGAGCTAATAAATCAAGATCAGGTTGGGTTCGTGAAGGGGAGACAAGCACCAGATGGTACTAGGAGAATAGTGAACTTAATACGAGCAGCACAGAGTCAGAGCCTGGGGATACTTACAAGCCACCCTGACCAAATTTGGCTTTGGGGGGTTATCAGAACTTCACCATCCATATCAGGTATCCACATAGCAGATAAATCCCACAAAATTGGCTTATTTGCCGACGACGTCATTATAACAATCACAGATGTCACAAAGTCTATAGAAGGGGTGAACGCGGCAGTTGAGGCCTTCAGTGCAGCTTCACTCTATAAAATCAATATAACCAAATGCCAAGCTATTACAACCAATATAAGCAAAAGACCTCCGTACCAAACTAAAAGAATTATTTCCATGTAATTGGGACATGAACAAAATCCAATACCTGGGCATTCAATTATCCAATAGAACATCAGACTTGTATAATTTAAACCACAAGCCACTTCTAAAATGGTTCACGATGAATTAACACAGCTAAGTAAATTTGAAATATCTTGGTTAGGTCGCATTGCTACATTCAAAATGATAACTCTACCTTAAATACTATATATTTTTACAACCCTGCCAATACCCGTGCCTAATAGCTTCTTCAAAACCATGGACAAACATTTACGGACATTTATCTGGAAAGGTACTAAAGCTAGGATTTCTTTATCAATTTTAACTAAGAATAAAATACTTGGTGGAATGGGAACTCCAATAATTAAAAACTACTATAGGGCAGCATTACTAGACCAACTGGCATCTTGGACAACCACAACCCCCTCTAACCAATGGACAGAGATAGAGAAAGCCCTATTGAAGGGAAAAAAATCTTGAAGCACTACTGTTAGCGACAGCCACGAAACTCCCCTTACACATACCTACACATCCTTCTATTGAAGCTTCAAAAGAAGTGTGGAGGGACTTATTAACGCTCAAAAATGAACAAATTAAAATGCCAATTGAATAATTCCCTTTACAATCTCTGGAATTTCTGATTCCAGACTTCTCTGACAAAAAATGGATAGAAAAAGGTCATAACAAAATCACAGATATTTTACAGAACCCTCAACACATAGACACATTCAAACTCTTTCAAATCAGGCATCTCTTAAGCTCCTGCCCGGGTGGGGAATTTTCGGTAGACAAACAGACATGGGAACTATACCATCACAAGTCCCGAGCACAAAAATCCATCTCCAGGCTCTACGGATTATTACAAGAAGAAAAGGAGATGTCCAAAACCAAAGCCATACTGACATGGGAACAAGAAATAGGTCAAACCTTTTCTGAGGAAGAATGGGCGCAAGCAGTCAAGCATAGTCTAAGGGCCACACACAACGTGGCTCACTGGGAGAACATTTATAAGATCCTGTACAGGTGGTACCTAACGCCAACAAGAATCTCTAAAATGTACAAAGAGGCCTCCCCAGAGTGCTGGAGGAATTGTGGTCAGCCTGGTCACTTATTGCACGTGCTTTGGCACCGTAAATCATTAAAAAGCTTCTGGAATTCTATTTTCAGATTTATATCATCCATAACAGGCATGATTACGAAGCCAACACCAGAAATGGCTCTGCTCGGGATTTCCATCTCCAAATATTTCAGAATAGTAATTATGCATGTCTTCCTTGCGGCCAGGCTGACCATAATGAGTAAATGGAAGAGGGATACAGCCCCAACGCTAGAGGAAGTCATTTCAATAGTTAAGTTACAAAGCTCTTATGAATACTCATATGCTGCGGCCATTGATGCCAGGGACCAATTCATGTACAACTGGAAAATCTGTCTCCAAAGATATATAAGCGAGATAGAGACAAACTTATTTAACTGTGGACTCAGAGAGGACTAGTAGGAGTAGTAGTAGAGATAGATATTTAGTTATGTTTTGCAGTGTACATACATGTGGATAGCCTAAGGCAGGGTCATCCTCAACTACCGGAGGGCTTATGGATCTGGCTAGTAAGTTGATGTCCATAACAACTGAACCCAATGAACTAATGATACATTGTATTTCTGCTGGAATATTGTATTAATATCTGAAATGTGGGAATAATTTACAAGTATTATGCCTTACGATAAGAACTGGTAACTGATTTTGTATGTAACTGCCAATTTTCAATAAAAATGTAAACTTAAAAAAAAACAAAAAAAAAAAAACATATATTAATTACACAGGTTCTGATTAAGGTGGTAAATTCACTTAGTGCCTTATCTGCATTAAATTAGCCCCCCGAGCCTGTGTAATTAATATGTGATCAGTTTTAAAGGGATGGGGTGGCAACCCTAGTTGCAACAGCAGCCGTGAGAGCATGGCGAGGTAGGAGTACCTGCGATGTCCTCCATTGGCAGATAAGCAGGAGAAGCCTGATGGCAGCAGTAGTTGAAGCTGAAGGTTGGCTGCAGATGCAGGCATGTTGTGGATGCAGGTGTGCTCTGGATGCAGGTAGGTTGCAGGTGCCGTTGTACTGTGGATGCTGAGGGAAGCTGAAGAGACAGACAAGTCGGGTTATTCACAGAAGACCAGATACATCAGAGACATTCAGCAAAGAATGGTTAAAGTTCAGCCAAAGTTTTGGTAACAGAGAATCAAGCAGCTGAAGATAAATCAAGGTCAAGGCAAGCCAGGGTCAGGAGTGGAGAGAATCAAAATGGTCAGTAAGCTGGGTCAAATCAGATCAAGGACAGGCACTGGAACAGGATACAGGGGAAAGCTACAGATCAGACAGAAAGGCCCTAGTGCAACTGCCATCCTTATACAGCATGTGCCATTTTGGCGCCAGTGCTAATGCGCGTGCGGCCATACCTGCCAGGAAGGTTGCTTTGGAATTGTGTCCACGCATGCCCTCTGCCTTTGCATATCTGCCGCGCCGTGTCCCTGAAAACACCCTTACAATAGGCTGATGGATGAGCTGACTTTCATAGGATGTGGGCTGGCACTTTTACAGAGCCCAATTATTGCCCATACTATCCCACCTGATAGAACTGCAGACAAGTAAAGTAGAGGTTGGTCAACTCAAATGTCATTCCTACATTTTATGTAAATAGTTTTCATTTTAAATTCTTCTAAGGACACTCAGAGTGAGTTGCCCTGACTAAACACATGCTGTAATAGACTCATAACCTCCACCAGAAGCAAAGTGCAGTATGCATTATGCACCCAGGGATGAATACACGGAAAGGCAGACTGCTTGCATCCCAAGAATTCATGTATGAGCGCATACTGCACTAAATGCAAGTGCCACTCAGTGCACCATCCAACCCTGCCCAGCAGTTAGCAGCCTCTCACAAAGTTGTATGCTCCGTTCCCATATGCGGGGTCCGGTGCATCCCTCTTCACCAATTCAGGTGCGAATCATGTTTAAATTTTTGCCTGTATTCACACTTGAATCAGACCAGAAGATGCACAGGACCCTTGTTCAATGCAGACCATGGCCTCCCCGGAGCTGTGTGAACCGGCTCCATTGACAGCCGGTAACACTTTTCTGTCATGCGAATTGGATGCGGAGAAATCAATTTGCATATGTGTGAACCCGGCCTTACTAAAGCTATTGGCAGTGGGACTGGACCATATGTTATCCACCTGCACATAAAAACCAGAGCCTCATGCATTGTGGTTAAATGCACAGTGTGCATGAGTCTGGCTCAGCCGTTAAAAAAAACTTTGTGCAAGGCTTGTATTCTTGCAAAGATTTTTGCCTAAGGCTCCTTTCACACGAGCGGAGACCGTTTTGACGGGCTCTGCTGCTCAGTGGGGATCCATCCGTTGATCCCCGCTGAGCTGGCGGATGACAGGACAGTCTCTGCACTCCGTGCAGAAACCGACCTGTCAGAGCACCACTCTCCTCTATGGAGAATCGGATGAACACGGACTGTCTGTCTGTGTTCAACCGATCCGCCAGGCGGATGGAAAATAGGGTTTCCATGCATCTGTGTTTAGCGGATCGCCAGCGGACATGTCACCGCTGACATCCGTCGCTCCACAGAGGACAATGGAGTGCCCGTTCAGGTCCGCCTGAAAAACTGACAGGTGGACCTGAATGGTCAGTGCGTGTGAAAGGACCCTTATACATTCCAGAACCTTGAAGTCCACCCCAGGAATACACCTCTCCCTGTTGGTAATTTAACATCAGGTGAGAAACATAGCCACTGATCTACTGCCTGGGAATTAGTCATATCAAGTCTGCTGAAGTAAGGTTTGTGTTTCTTTTGTAAAACTGTTCTTTCAGGCTAATAAGTATTAGGCCTCATACACACGGGCGTTTTATAATAAATAAGCAAAACGCCAGGTCCGAAGTTTTTTAAAAAACTTGCATCGGTGTTAGCGAGCGTTAGTGAGCGTCGGCGTCAATAGGCGTTTTTTTTTAAAAAATCAGTCCTCTGCTATTTTTCAACCTAAAAACGCCGGTGTCAAAAAACGCTTGTTAACGCCAGTACGGCGTTAGCGGGCGTTAGTGAGCGTTTTGCTGATTGGTGTAAAAAAACGCCAAAACGCTACAGCTACAGAACGCGATGGTCCCGCGTTCTAAAAACAGCTCACTAACGCCGACGCCCTCTACTGCTCACTAACGCCGGCGTTTTTAGAAGGCCATTGAATAACATGGAGAGCTGCAAAAAACGCCTACAAACGCCGGCGTGCAAAACGCCAGTGTGTATGAGGCCTTAGGCTTGAGCAGCCTGTTTGTTATACAGTAATTGCTGGTGTGTGGTTAGAGCAGATATTTTCACCTTTCATGTATTTACTTGGCAGGACTACAACATATGCATATAGCTTGTAGACTGCACAAATCAATGCACCACTGTTTTGTCACTGGACTGGTATCTGTGCCTAAAAAGGTTACATCAGCTAATTGTTCCCAGCTCATAATATACATATATTCTATACTATAGTGAATGTACAAGGATAGCAGAAAATAAATTAGCATGCAATACACACTGCTCTCTTAGGCCAGGTTCACACTGGTGCCATGTGAGAACCACAGCGATTCCTGTGTGGGTTGCTACATCGCATCAGAATCACAGGCAGTTCACGCTGCCCTCTATGAGCGCTGCGGGTGTCAATATAAAGTTAATGACGTGTGATGTGATTTTAGCCATGCAAACTGTATGGCCAAATTTGCACTGCACAGACATTGCATGCAATGTGCACAGGAATGAGCTGCAAATCACACGCGGTAACTGCAATCGCATTAGTGTGAACCCAACCTTAGGGTCCATGCACACTAGTTTAAAAATTGCTGCTTCCACAGGATTTTGTGTTCTGCCTGTAGAAGCAGCTCAATGTTATCCTATGTGTCCATGCACATTCGGACGATTTTTTTTTTTTTTTTCCATAGGATTGAATGTTAGTAAATGCTACACTAAAGGCGACAAATACAAATGGATATTTCAAACCTTATAAACATTACTGGTGTTGTTCATTATTAAATGTAGACTTATAGCTGTAACTTGCAGGCCTGGCACTGTACATATACAGCCAATCAGTTCCTCCATTGTCCTGGGTGGATGCACTGGTAAGTGCTCCAGGAAATGCACTCTGTGTATGATCTGTAATTAATGTACTTAGTGCACCACTACTAAGGCCTCATACACACGGACGTTTCTAAAAAAAATAAACAAAACGTCGGGCCCGACGTCAAGGAAATAAAGGCGGCATTTTTCGGCGTTATGCATCAGCGTTTTTGAGCGTTAGTGAGCGTCGGCGTCAATAGGCGTTTTTTAAAAAAAATCATCCCTCTGCTATTTTTCAACCTAAAAACGCCGGCGTCAAAAAACGCCGGAAAACGCCGGTATAATATTAGGTGGCGTTTGTTGGTATATTGTGGCGTCCGCGTCAAAAAATGCCAAAACGTTACAGCCTCAGAACGCGATGGCTGTGGGTTCTAGTTTCAGCTCACTAACGCCGATGTCATCTACAGCTCAAAAACGCCAATGTTTTTATGGGGCCATTGACTAACATGGAGAGCTGCAAAAAACGCCATAAAACGCCGGCGTCAAAAAACGTCCGTGTGTATGAGGCCTAAGCGCTGTGTTTTAAAGGGATTCTAAAGCCTTACTTTTTTTTTTTTTTTTCCCTTAATGCATTCTATGCATTAAAGCAGTAGTAAACCACTGTTTTTGTTTTTTTTTTGCAAGCTAAAGCCATAATGTGCTAATATGCATTGCATACTAGCACATTGTGTGAGACTTACCTTTTGAATGAAGCCTTCCAGCGGTGAGTTGTTGCCGCTGACAATGCTTCCATCCTCACCCGGTCTTCCTTCCGGGTTCGCATACCCCCAGCTGTGTGAACTGCTATGACGTCACTCCCGCGCTCCTCTTTTTTTTTTATCTGGTAAAAATGTAAAAACCCAGTGGTTATTGAATACCAATGAAAGAGAGCCATAAAAGTATTAGCGTCCAAAAATGTAAAAATGGCCTGGTAATGAATAGAGTGAAACATTGTGGTGCTGAGGAGCAACACTGAGACCAACGTTTCCTATAGGACCTACCGGCTGGGTTCACACTGATATGAATTGGATGCAGGTTTCTCCGCATGCAATTCGCCTGACAGGAGAGTGTGACCGTCTCTCAATAGGGCTGTTCACACATCTCCGAGCACACAGCAGAAGGGTCCTGTGCATATTTGGCAGTGGTTTTCTGCCAGAAATCCAACGTCCAAAATGACTATATGGAGCGTCCAGTGTGCATGGAGCCTAAGAGCTGATTGGAGGGAAAGGAGACACCCCACACCACACACACACACACACACACACACACACACACACACACACACACACACACACACACCCCACACACACACCTGAGGCTGTCAATCACATTCTGTGTGCTGGAGCTTCCTCCCCTGTTACTTTGGTGTCAGGAAAACTTGTCAGAAGTGACTCATGCTTATAAGAGGAACTAGGAAGCGGAACAAAATGACACTTTATGCGTTTAGATTTCATGTTGGAGGTTTACTATTATTTTAATTAGCGGTGTCAATGTAGCGCTGTGATAGAGTGCAAGAAATGTGTACCACAAAAGTGCAATAACATCAGTTGTAAACAAAGTGATCACACATTCACCCAGTGTCCAGCCTATTGTGGTAAGTGTCTGTTGGGGAGTGGATACACATGAGCTCTAGTGCGCCACTTTGGCCCCTTTCACTTGGGCGTTCCGTGTATGGGGTCCTTTTTTTGCTCAGCGGGGATCGATCCGCTGAGCCGATGGATGACAAATCCATCTCCATTCACTGTGCTGAGACAGATCTGTCAGAGCCCCCGCTCTTCTCTATGGAGATCGGATGAAAATGGACAGCCTCTCCATTTTCATCCAATCCGCTCCAATCCGATTCTACAGACGGATGGAAAACGGTTTCCATCTGTCTGGATTTCACAGACAGGATTGGAGCGGAGAGTGGCGGATGTCGGCGTACATGTCACCACTGATATCCCCTGCTCCATAAGGCTGCATGGAGCGTCCATTCAGGTCCGCCTGGAAAATGGACAGGTGGACCTGAACAGAAAGCCTGCGTGAAAGGGGCCAAATATTTCTGAATACAGTGGAGTCAACTGATTTGGTGATTCATCCAGTATTTGCAATGGGAAGATATTTTGATGTTTATCACAGACTGGACAGGGAGAGGATATGTTATCACTTTATTTACAATAGAATTTATTATAAAAAAACGAGTAAAAATCTGCGCTAAACAAAATAAAAAATAATATAAAGATGAAAATATAGCAGCTAGCTACTGAGGTATATAGTTAAATTACCCCAACCCCAAGTAAAATAAAAATAAGTAGCAGCGCTTATCCAAATGATTAATACAAATTTAGTGTCTACAGACGACATATAAATCTGTAAATGTTGATTGACAACCGATGATCCTAAATACACGTTGATGTCAAGTCAATACATAGTCCTAAATGATTCATAAATGTCTCTCATCAAGGAATAAAAATATAGAACACCCAATGTGGAAAGACTGGAAAGTCCGCACAGAAATATCCAAGTGTAAATGAAGATCCACCACCTCTGATTAAAAGGGCTGCTTACCAGAATGATATGGCTTCCAACTTAATGGGATAGCCAAAGAGCACCTGCAGGGGTATAATGATTCCCTATAGAGCCTGGATGTCACTTTCACACATTCTTCATTACAGCAGGGAAAAACATTCCAGCGATCAAAAGTATAAAGACCAAACACATACATATGGGAGTCCCCAGCTGCACCCTTTTAGGACTGTGCCTCCACCACAGGCTTACACTCTCCCGTGGACTCCCATGTGTATGTGTCTTCAGATTGTGCGAAAGTGACATCCAGGCTCTATAGGGAATCATTATACCCCTGCAGGCGCTCTTTGGCTATTCCATTAAGTTGGAAGCCATATCGTTCTGGTAAGCAGCCCTTTTAATCAGAGGTGGTGGATCTTCATTTACACTTGGATATTTCTGTGCGGACTTTCCAGTCTTTCCACATTGGGTGTTCTATATTTTTATTCCTTGATGAGAGACATTTATGAATCATTTAGGACTATGTATTGACTTGACATCTATGTGTATTTAGGATCATCGGTTGTCAATCAACATTTACAGATTTATATGTGTTGCCTGTATACACTAAATTTTGTATCAATTTCAATTAATCATTTGGATAAGCGCTGCTACTTTTTTCTATTTTACAATAGAATTTATTGCATTTTTGTAGCACACATTTTTTTTTGTACTCTATCACAGTGCTACATTTGAGTGTGTGTGTGCATGGGCGTCCGCAGGTAGGGGCAAGGGGGGGCGGTTGCCCCCCCCCCCTGGAATCTGGGGTTCCCCACTAGGTCCTTATCCTCTTGAGCCATGTATGCAGTTTCTGATTATCTCTTGTGCTATGTCCGAAGTCTCCAACCATCTCCTGTACTATGTCTGCAGTCTCTGACCGTCTCCTGTACTATGTCTGCAGTCTCTGACGTCTCCTGTACCATGTCTGCAGTCTCTGACCGCCTCCTGTATCATGTCCGCAGTCTCTGACCGTCTCCTGTATCATGTCTGCAGTCTCTGATGTCTCCTGTGCCATGTCTGCAGTCTCTGACCGTCTCCTGTATCATGTCTGCAGTCTCTGATATCTCCTGTGCCATGTCTGCAGTCTCTGACCGTCTCCTGTATCATGTCTGCAGTCTCTGACCGTCTCCTGTATCATGTCTGCAGTCTCTGATGTCTCCTGTACTATGTCTGCAGTCTCTGACCATCTCTTGTATCATGTCTGTAGTCTCTGACCATGTCCTGTATCATGTTTGCAGTCTCTGATCGTCTTCTGTACAATGTCTGCAGTCTCTGACCGTCTCCTGTACCATGTTTGCAGTCTCTGACTGTCTTCTGTACAATGTCTGCAGAGTCTGACCGTCTCCTGTACCATGTTTGCAGTCTCTGACTGTCTCCTGTACCATGTCTGCAGTCTCTGACTGTTTCCTGTACAATGACTGCGGTCTCTGACCGCGATAATGTGATAATGACATTGTCAAAAAGGGGCAGAGCATGGGTGACTTAAAAATTATGCCCCCCCCCCCCCTGAAAAAACTTCTGCGGGTGTGTGTGTGTGGCCACTTGGACTCCTGAAGGTTTTACCACCTTTATGACCAGGCCATTTTTTTGCTATTCAGCACTGTGCTACTTTAACTGGCAATCGCTCGGTCATGCAATACTGAACCCAAATTAACTTTATTTTGGTGGTACTTGATCACCACTGGGACTTATTTTTATTATATAAATGAAAACAACTGAAATGAAAAAAAACAATGCTTTCTACTTTCTGCAATAAAAATTTGACATTCAATAAAACCAAATGCCTTCATAATCTTAGGCCAAAATGTATTGTGCTACATTTCTTTGGTGACAAAAAAAATCCAGATTAACCACATCGGTACCTGGCACGAAAACCCCCTTCCTGTCCAGGCCATTTTTCAGCTTTCAGCGCTATCACACTTTGAATGACAATTACTCAGTCATGCAACACGGTTTGTTTCTTTTTCCGTAAAAAAGTTTTTGTAAAGTTAGAAAAAAATAAATATCGTGTTTTTTATTTGGGGGAGGATCACTAATTTATGGTGGTTTTCTTTCGAGATAAACACACTTTTTTTCCTGCGTTTAAAGTATACCCATGGCACAACGTACTGACTCATTAACAGTAAGTTTCACACTATCGCGACTTTCGACTTTTTACCGGACCTGTCCTTCCCCCAAAAGCACGGTCCATGGCTACACCAATTAGACCTAAAAAAAACAGTGG
>BLSH010332156.1:138394-148687 GCA_018402905.1 Glandirana rugosa | reverse complement strand
ACTGGCGGTGGTCACTGATGGGTCATGGGTGACTGGCGGTGGTAACTGATGGGTGCCGGGTGTGTGGTGGTGGTGGTTACTGATGGGTGACTGGCGGTGCACACTGATGGGTGCCTGGTATCTGGCGGTGGTCACAGATGTGTGACAGATGAGTGGCGGTGGTCATATATGTGTGACGGGTGACAGGTGACTGGTGGTGGTCACTGATGGGTGACGGGTGACTGGCAGTGGTCACTGAAGGGTGACGGGTGACTGGCGGTGGTCACTGATGGGTGACGGGTGAGTGGCGGTGGTCACTGATGGGTGACTGGCGGTGATCACTGATTGGTGACGGGTGACTGGCGGTGGTCACTGATGGGTGACGGGTGGTGGTCAGTGATGGGTGACTGGCGGTGGTCAGTGATGGGTGACGGCCGGCGGCTGATACTAGTGTCGGTGACAGGCAGTGTTCTCCAGGAACACGCCGCCACTGACACGCACGTGCAGCGCGCTCCCGATCGCGTGCATGCGCCGTGCGAACGGCGGGCGTGCCGTTTGTGATCAGCTGTGACTTCGTCACAGCCGATCACGTGGTGAACAGCCATAACCAATGGCTGTTCACCCCTGTCGGTGAAGCGGGGCCTGGGGACACACCGACAGAGCCGGGATGCGCGCGCCCGATCGCGCGCAATCCCGGCTTAAAGGGAGGACGTCATATGACGTCCACCGTCTGTGAGAGCAGGACCGCTCCGCCGTCATTTGACGGTGGGTGGTCCTGAGGCGGTTAAAGGTATTGGTAGTGTGTGTTTATTTATCATTCTGCCCTAAAATGCCAGAACAGTACAAATATCCCCAAAAGACCCCTTTTCAGAAAGTAGACAGTCTGAGGTATTTAGTAATGGGCATGGCAAATTTTGTAATTTTTTTGGTGACAATTTTTTTGAAAATGAAGAAATGAAATAACATAATTTATTTAAATAACATGCTCACCAGTGCAGTAGAGTGCCATCATATGACTGGCGTGGCTGTGATCAGCGGCATGCCCTGAAACATGTTGTCCTGGTAACCGGCTTGGTGCACTGTTCTTTGGTGTCCCTGCAGTTTGTTGTGGGTGAGGACTTTGGTTTTGGTGACGTCATTTCATGGTTGGAGTCCCTTTTTGGAGCTTCTCCATCATGGCTGGCAGCCATCGATCTCCCTGTCCTTGCTGGATGTTTGACTGGAGATTGGCACACGACTGCTGCTAACTTTGCATAACTGCCTGGGATTTCTGCTTGGCACCATGTAAGATATTTATTCGGTAACTTCAATAAACTTGGAATCTTTCTTAGGCATTGTTTTATGTGGAACTTCCAAGACTGTGTGTGTGCGTGTGTATAATGTGTTTTTCTTGTTTCTTTACTCCAGAGCACCTGTTCTTTCTTGCCATTCACCTGTTGCACTACCCCAGTGCCCACTCTCAAGGTTGCCTGAAGCTGCCCATGCACCTGGCTTACAATTTACATGCTTGTGTTGAGGTTCAGCGCCCAGCCTTCTTTGTAGTTTTATTGTATGGAGGGAATGGTTGAAGCCCCTTGCCTTTTTAAAAGAGCCAAAATTTTGAAGGAACCATAAAAATTGCCAACATGGTCTGCCCACCTGAATGTGGAGCACCTGGCAGCGAAAGGGTTAACCAATTAGACCGCCCACCGCTTCTATACTGCGGCAGGGTCGCCGCCGGGAGCCCGCTGTGTAATGCAGCATAGAGCGCTCTGCTCGGATCTCATACAGTGAGGACAGAGCAGCCGCAGTACTTCATTTGGCCACTGGGGCTTCTTTTGGCCCCAGTGGCCAAAAGAAGTACTGCGGCGGCTGGAACTCCTCTGTCTTATTTATGAATGGGATCTGGCTGCAGAGAGGAGCTCGACTAGGCGCAGGATGATGACATCATCATCACAGCGCGGTGGTGGCGGGAGATAAGAATCTCCCTCTCAGCTCTGTCGGGGTGGACACAGGTATGGCCGCATTTCATGTACTCTCCTATGTGTTGTATTTCATGTACTCTCCTATGTGTTGTATTTCATGTACTCTCCTATGTGTTGTATTTCATGTACTCTCCTATGTGCTGTATTTCATGTACTCTCCTATGTGACTGTATTTCATGTACTCTCCTATGTGACTGTATTTCATGTACTCTCCTATGTGTTGTATTTCATGTACACTCCTATGTGTTGTATTTCATGTACTCTCCTATGTGACTGTATTTCATGTACTCTCCTATGTGACTGTATTTCATGTACTCTCCTATGTGTTGTATTTCATGTACACTCCTATGTGTTGTATTTCATGTACTCTCCTATGTGTTGTATTTCATGTACTCTCCTATGTGACTGTATTTCATGTACACTCCTATGTGTTGTGTTTCATGTACACTCCTTTGTGCTGTATTTCATGGATCTGGTATATGGCTGCACTGGTAAATATTTTAGTACACCATTTTGGATCAGAATTTTTTTTTTCCTTGATTTCTTCCTTTAAAACCTAGGTGTGTCTTATGGTGCGAAAAATACGGTACCTGTATGTTTTGTGCACTAGTTACTGTGGGCATGCGTGCCCACTGCACGGAAGGGAAGCCAATCCGCGAGTCCAGCAGACCTGATGTCCGCAGGGCACCCGCGATCGCTCCACAGAGAGGCAGAACGTGGATCTGTTTATGTAAATAAGGCAGATCCCCTGTTCTGACAGGGAAGTACACAGAGATCTTCTGTTCCTAGTAATCGGGAACAGAGGTCTATGTTCTTCCTGTCAGTCCATCCCCCACACAGTTAGAACACACACTGAAGGAACACTGTTAACCCTTTGATCACCCCTAGTGTTAACTCCTTCCCTGCCAGTGTCATTTATACAGTGACAGTGCGTTTCTTTAGCACTGATCACTGTGTTGGTGTCGCTGTTCCCTAAAAAGGTTCACTTATGGTCAGATTTGTCTGCCACAATGTCACAGTCCCGCTAAAAATCGCTGACCCCTGCCATTACCAGTAAAAACCATAAAAAAAAAAAATCCCCAAATTTATCCCATAGTTTGTAAACCCTATAACTTTTGTGCAAATCAATCAATATACGCTTATTGGGATTTTTTTCATCAAAATTATGTAGAATACATATTGGCCTAAATTGATAAAGACATTTTAGGGTTTTTTTTACATCTGGATATGTAGTATAGCAGAAAGTAAAAAATATTGTTTTGATTTTTTTTTTTTTTTTTTTTTTTTTTTTTTTTCGCAGA
The DNA here is from genome assembly GCA_018402905.1 of Glandirana rugosa. Lineage (NCBI taxonomy): Eukaryota > Metazoa > Chordata > Amphibia > Anura > Ranidae > Glandirana > Glandirana rugosa. Next base: position 145,443 of record BLSH010332156.1, on the reverse strand, counting down.
GGGGATCAAATACCACCAAAAGAAAGCTCTATTTGTGGGGGGAAAAAAGACATCAATTTTATTTGGGCACAGTGTTGCACGCCTGCACAATTGTCAGTTACAGCAATGCAGTGCCGTATCGCAAAAAATGGTCTGGTCATTAAGGTGGTAAATCCTTCCCGGGCTGAAGTGGTTAATGAACATTATCAATGTAATTATAACATTATGTGTTTCTTTGTAAAACTGAAGTTGTTTTACATGAAATCAATGTATACAATGTATTATGAAGATTAATTTTGTTCTACCTCTAAATGTGTTCATATATATATTTTTTTTCATTTGACATTCACAACTTATTGTTTCCTGGTAATAAAAATGATGCAAAGTGTTTACAGAAACAAAAAACTTAAAGCGCATCTAACATGTATTATGTGCTTGTTTGTAAAACTGAAGTTGTTTTACATGAAATCAATGTATACAATGTATTATGAAGATTAATTTTGTTCTACCTCTAAATGTGTTCATATATATATTTTTTTTCATTTGACATTCACAACTTATTGTTTCCTGGTAATAAAAATGATGCAAAGTGTTTACAGAAACAAAAAACTTAAAGCGCATCTAACATGTATTATGTGCTTGTTTGTAAAACTGAAGTTGTTTTACATGAAAAAAATGTGTATGTAGCCATGCCCCCCATAGGCGTTGCTGGAAGTAGTGGTTCACCTGTCACCCTGCCCTCAATCACACTTAACATGGCACACATAGTCTCCTGGGAGGGGGTTATATATAGTCGGGGCTCAAGTCCTGTGAGAACGCATATTTCTTCTTTCTCTTACATTCACTGACAGACACAGCCCTTCTTATGACAAGTGGGGTTTATGCTCATATTACTAGGAGTAGACTAGGCAAAAGAAAACAAAAGCATAGGTTGGCCCCTCCCAGGGGGTCGTCCTCACCTTAGCATATAACCTCCTGCTAGACAATAGCATATCAGTTTTTATTGCCTAGTGCAAGGAGTTAGACCTGGTTCCCTATGGGATCTGCTTTCTTCTGAGGTTTTTTCTGATGAAGACTGCTATCAAGAAGCCGGCTGGTGGTATAGAGGATATCTAGAATCCAAAAACTTTCCCCAGTCCGGCCAACGTCTGTGCGAGCTACCCTTGGCGGGGACATGCCGCATAGGGCCCATTCCGTGCGGGTGGCAAGTGGCTGATCCCACTGGTGCCCAGTGATTGGTTTGTTCCTGTCCAGTGGCCTGGCCAGCAGCATCACTCTCCGTGGGGGGGAAAAGTCTGCTCCGGGTGGCTACTCGCTGCTCCCGTCGGATCGGCGAGTGGCCCCTCTTCCGTTCTAGGGGCGTGGAGAGGGGCACCTGGGCAGCTTCAGAGGTAGCCGGCCGGTGGGGGCGCAAGCTCCTGACACTTCAGGCAGCAGTGCAAACCCTGTTATCACGCCAGTGGTCCTCCTTACGGTTCTGTATGCTAGTGTTGGGGCTCATGGTGTCGACTTTCGAAGTGATACCTTACGCCCAGATTCACACTCGGCTCCTGCAGAAGGCGATTTTGTCGCAATGGGACAAATCTCCCCTATCCCTAGACAGACTGATCAGGTTGGATCATCAGTCCCGGGGATCCTTGGTTTGGTGAATTCGGGCTCCAGCCCTAAAGTTAGGAAAATGTTTCCTCCCTCTTAATTGGTCTATAGTAACAACGGATGCCAGCCTATCAGGTTGGGGAGGGGTCCTGGGTCAGTTTTCTGCCCAGGGCCGTTGGTCAGCTCAGGAAGCTTGTCTTACGATTAAATGTACTGGAACTGAGAGCGATCAGACTTTGTCTGTCCCGTTGGTCGAAAAGGCTGCGAGGCCTCCCTGTCCGGGTTCAGTCGGTAAATGCCACGGACGTGGCATATGTGAACCATCAGGGCGGAACAAGGCGGCGGCTCTGATCCTATGGTGGGCAGAACTTCACGTGCCAGCTCTCTCCACAATCTACATCCCAGGCGTGGAAAACTGGCAGGCGGACTTTCTCAGCCGCCGGGCTCTGGATCAGGGAGAATGGTCCCTACATCCAGAAGTGTTCCACCAGAATTGCCTCAAGTGAGGCACGCCAGAGGTGGACCTCATGGCCTCCAGATTTAATCACAAGGTACAGACCTTTGTGTGCAGAACACGAGAACCGTTGGCGGTCGCCTCGGACGCGCTGGTAGCACCTTGGGGTCGGCATCGGCTACTGTACGTCTTTCCTCCTCTGAAGCTTCTGCCGCAGGTTCTGCGCAGGATAGAGGCAGAGGGAATTCCAACAATCCTGGTAGCGTCGGATTGGCCTCGGCGTCCGTGGTACGGATGGTGGCAGATGTTCCGTGGCGTCTTCCACTTTGCGAAGACCTACTGTCTCAGGGGCCTATCTTGCACCCAGCTTTACCCTCGCTGGCTTTGACGGCTTGGCTATTGAGTCCCAGGTGTTGAGGGATAGGGGTGTCTCTGACTCTGTGATCCCTACTATGATTAAAGCACGTAAGTGTAGTTCACGTAAGGTTTATCATAGGACCTGGAAGGCCTATATTGCCTGGTGTGAGGCGGGTGGTTGGAACCCCCGCTCTTATACGGTGTCCAGAGTGCTGTCTTTTCTGCAGCAGGGACTGGACAAGAGCCTGACACGAAGTACGCTTAAAGGTCAGATTTCGGCCCTGGCGGTTCTTTTTCAACGACCCTTGGTGTCACATTCGTTGATCCGTACATTTGTACGTCATGTGGCTCCTCGGATACGGTCACCTCTGGCGCCGTGGGATTTGAATCTGGTGCTTTCTGTGCTTCAGAAGCAACCATATGAGAATATTAGGGACATTCCCTTGCAATTGGTGTCGCAGAAAGTGGCTTTCTTGGTGGCTGTTACGTCCGCTAGGCGGGTGTCTGAGTTGGCAGCGTTATCCTGCAAGTCACTTTACTTGGTCCTTCATAAGGACAAAGCGGTTTTGCGACCTTCCCCTTCTTTCCTTCCGAAGGTGGTCTCTTCATTTGAATTAGGATATTGTTCTTCCCTCATTGTGCCCGCACCCGTCGCATCCCAAGGAATTTGAACTACATTCTTTGGATGTGGTGAGGGCCTTGCGGGTGTATTTGTTTTCTACAGCTTCTTTTTGGAAGTCTGATTCTTTGTTTGTACTGACGGAAGATTCGCGCAAAGGCATGGCGGCCTCGTCGGCTACCATTTCTCATTGGATCAGGAACACTGACTCATGCATATGAGGTTCGGGGCAAGGTTCCCCCTTTTCCAGTCACGGCTCATTCCACCAGGGCAGTTAGTACTTCCTGGGCCACTTGGGCCTCAGTGCACACGTTTACTAAGTTTTACAAGGTTGATGTTTCAGCATCTGCGGATGCTGCTTTTGGCCACAAAGTATTCCAAGCGGCAGTGTAGGCGTGACTGGCACCGCCTGAAAGGGCTTTTTTTTGTTGGGTACAGTTGTTATAGTTTTCCCACCCCTCTTGATTGGCACAGCTTTGGGACATCCCCACGTGTCATAAGGGCTGCAACTGTCAGTGAACGTAAGAGAAAAAGGGATTTTATTATAACTTACTGTAAAATCCCTTTCTCTGAGTTTACTGACAGACGCAGCACCCACCCCTCTGTTGTGTTTGTACGGCTTGTTACAAACTGATATGCTATTGTCTAGCAGGGGGTTATATGCTAAGGTGAGGACAGCCCCCTGAGAGGGGCCAACCTATGCTTTTTGTTTTCTTTTGCCTAGTCTACTCCTAGTAATAAGAGCATAAACCCCATGTGTCATAAGAAGAGCTGCGTCTGTCAGTGAACTCAGAGAAAAGGATTTTACGGTAAGTTTTATAATAAAATTAAATTTTTTTTCAGCTTTAGGTGGATTAATCCACCACGGTGCTCCTGGCCAGCTCCAGTGTAATGATCTAGCACAGGCCGGCTTTCACTGTGGTGCGATGCTGCGGATTAATCCGCATAAAGCTGAAAAAGAAGAAATGGTCCGCTTTCTGTCCCCAGCTGCACACAGGAGACCCAGAAAAGGTTTTACTCTTCCGTTCACTGACAGACACAGCCTTCTTATGACACAAGGGTTATGCTCATATTACTAGGAGTACACTAGGCAAAAACAAAACAAAAGCATAGGTTGGCCCCTCCCAGGGGGCCGTCCTCACCTTAGCATATAATCCCCCTGCTCTGCATAGCACATCAGTTTTAAATTGCCTAGTGCAAGGAGTAGACCTGGTTCCCTATGGGATCTGCGGTCTCCTGAAGATTTTTTTCTGATGAAGACTGCTATCAAGAAGCTGGCTGGTGGTATAGAGGATATCTAGAATCCAAAAACTTTTCCCAGTCTGGCTGATACTATGCGAGCTACCCTTAGCGGGGGCCCACCGCATAGCGCCCGTTCCGTGCGGGCGGCCAGTGGCTAAAACCCACTAGAGCCCAGTGACTGGTTTTGTTCCTGTCCAGGGGCCTGGCCAGCAGCATGCCTCTCTATGGGGAGGTAAGTCTGCTCCGGGTAGCTACCCGCTGCGCCCGTTGGATTGGTGAGTGGACCCCTCTTCTGTCCTTGCACTTACCGTTCGGAGCACTGCATTAAACGGTTTGCAGCCATTCGGTGTGGATCACCGTTCGTTCCTCTGCCGACCACACCGTTTTGCTATAAGCTCTGCTTGTGTTAATGGCAGCATTGTTTGGTTTTCAGCCTGTCCTCTGGCGGCCCCCAGTGGTCGTTTTTGGTATTACAGGAACAGGAAGTGATATAAACGGAATTAGTACTTCCGGTTTCTCTTGGACAACGTGGCTGACACTCTGTGGTGCAGACTCTTGAAGTGCAGTGGATTTTTGGCATTGCTCGTTCCGGTCACAAGTGCTGAGGCATTTAAAACAGCAAGTATAGCTGTCTCTCCCTGGGTGCTGGTAGCGGTGGGTGCAATCCTCCCGAGTCTCCCTGGCTGATTGGTGGGGTAGAGGTGGTGGTCACACAGTGGGGGTGTCGGAAGGCTGGCATGTTAGAGGCTGGCAAGGCTATAGCAGGTGTACCTGCGGATCAACAATCCACCCCGGGAAGTTTGGTGTCCCTGGAACAGCTGAGGGCGGTATTTGGGGAGTTCTTTCCCCGGGCGGGGAACCCTGTTCCGGGGGGCCCCAAAAAACGCCCCCCACCCTCTTTTCTCAGGGGAGGATTCGGATCCAGAAAGTACCTCAGTGGTCACACCTGTGGACCTATCAGAGGGTGAACTGCCATCAGAAGGCGAAGGTGATCAGGAGGCTCCTTTTTCGCGTGATAAAGCAATAGTGGCCGCTCTGATCACTGATATCCGCGACTCCATGCGGCTTGACCAAGCAGGGGAGTCGCATGAGTCCACATATATTTATGGATCACTTAAACCCCCTAGGTCCCCTAGGGCTTACCCTTATGATCAGGTGTTTGAACAGGCGGTGTTCAAGGAATGGTGCGGCCACCAAATTCCTTTGTTTTTCCTAAAAGCTTTGCGGTTCGCTACCCCTTTGAGGATAGCTTTACTAAGAGATAGGCTTCACCGATGGTGGACCCCCCCCCCCCAGTGGCCCGTCTGAATAAGGCAACGACCATTCCTTTTGGAGGGGTCTCCGTCTTTTAAGGAGGCGGCCGATCGCCGCACGGAGGCAGTATCTAAGGCACTGTTCTTGTTGGCTGGGTCAGCCATGCGGCCAGCTCTAGCGGCTGCGATGGTGGCACAATCTCTTCACGAGCACGTTGCCACACTGCACACTGGTTTAACTTGTGAATGTACACAGGCTGAGGTGCAGCGGGCACAACACTTGTAAGAGGGTCTCCGCTACATATGCCATGCTGCTTTGGACCTTCTTCCCATATTGTCAAAAATGTCTGTTTTCGCAATTGTCATCAGGCGGGTGCTGTGGCTCAGCTCTTGGTCGGGCAACCAGGCTTCAAAGAAAGCTCTTACAGATCTTCCCTTTCAGGGAGGGTGTCTGTTTGGCCCACAGTTGGATGAAATCATTAAGGATTTCACGGGAGGGAAGAGTCCTTTCCTTCCAGAGCCAAAGCAGCAGGATTTTGGCCGTAGGCAGGGCCCTGTTTGTTCAGGTCAGAAGTTTTTTCGTGCACCCGGCTCAGCGGGTAAGGGCTTCAAGTCCAGTAAGGCTTCCGCTGGGCCTCGTAAAAGGCCCTGGCAGCATAAGTCCGAAAAAGCGAAGGATAAATCAACCTCCACATGATGGGTTGCCCCCGCCCGACTCACGGGTGGGGGGCCGGTTGCTGGGGTTCGCAGACAGATGGACTGTCCGCATCACCGATCGGTGGGTACCGGAGGTGGTGTCCTCCGGGTACAGGATAGAATTCATCTCTCTGCCCCCAGAAAGGTTCTGCCCTTTAAACTTGAGACTCCCTCAGGGGCGTTGGGAGGCGCTTCTAGGCGCCGTTTGGGCACTTGCCGAACAGGGGGTGATTGTACCGGTACCCATGGTGGAAAGATTTCACTGGTTTTACTCAAACCTCTTTGTGGTGCCCAGGCCAGTTCTGGACCTGAAGGCATTAAACCACTTCGTAAAAACTAAGAGATTCAGGATGGAGTCCATCCGCTCGGTCTTGGCCACCCTGCACCAAGGGGAATTCATGGCGTCCCTGGATATCGGGGACGCGTATCCCCATGTTCCAGTTTATCACAGTCACCAGCGTTTTTCTACGCTTCGCAGTGGGGGACCTGCATTACCAGTTTGTGGCACTTCCCTTCGGGCTGGAAGGGTACTTAAGGGGAACCACGTCCCACCGGTTCTGGCTCGCCTACCTGAGGTAGGACTTAGAGAATCAAAAATGCTTCACCAAATTACGGAAGTCCAGGTCTTGACCGGACCCGTGGTGTTTCTCCAAACTCATTTTGGTCACTTTAGAAAGGTGGTACCCATGGCCATGTTAGTGGGGGACAAGCCGTTCACGGGTTTGCCGCGGATCTTCGCGGAGGGTTGCGGGGACTCCCTCAGAGTTCAAATTTCCCGTCTTGGAAAGACCCCCGTCTCTCTACTTAAGATAGGACATGGGCCTCCTGTGGTGGAGGCCATGGGTGGCTAGCC
>BLSH010332156.1:96884-107886 GCA_018402905.1 Glandirana rugosa | reverse complement strand
GTCCCCACAAAGTCAATGAAGAGCTGCGTCTGTCAGTGAACGTAAGGAGAAAAGGGGATTTTATTAAAACTTACCGTAAAATCCTTTTCTCCGAGTTCACTGACAGACGCAGCACCCACCCCTCTGGGCTCTGTTTTGATACGGCTTGTGTACGAACTGAAGAGCTATACTGTGAGGGGGTTTGATGTAGGAAGAGAAGACGGCCCCCAGGGCAGGGGCCAGCTGATTCTTTTCCCTGCCTAGTTAACTCCTAGTGGGACGAACATAAAACCCCACAAAGTCAATGAAGAGCTGCGTCTGTCAGTGAACTCGGAGAAAAGGATTTTATGGTAAGTTTTAATAAAATCCCTTTTTTTCTAACACCCTACAGAATAAAATGGCGGTTGTTGCAAAACTTTGTCACACCGTATTTGCGCAACAGTCTTACAAGAGTTTAAAAAAAAAAATAGTTTTTTGAGTTAAAATATAAGACAGCAGTAAAGTTAGGCCAATTTTTTTTTTCCAAATTGTGAAAGATAATGTTACGCCGAGTAAAATGATACCCAACATGTCATGTTTCAAAATGGCCTCCGCTTGCGGAATGGCGACAAACTTTGCAACTTGAACATCTCCATTGGCGACGTTTAAAAAAAATCTACAGGTTAGCAGTTTTGAGTTAGAGGAGGTCTAGTGCTAAAATTATTGCTCTTGCTTTAATGATCGTGGTGATACCTCACGTGTGGTTTGAACACCGTTTTCATATGTGGGCGGGACTTGCGTATGCGTTCTCTTCTGCGTGCGAGCTTGCGGGGATGGGGTGTTTTTTTTTTAATTTTTTTTTTTTTTTACACTTTTTTGTTTTAATTTTTCACTTTTATTCCTATTACAAGAAATGTAAGCATTCCTTGTAATAGAAAATAGCATGCCAGGACCTCCTAAATATGAGATCTAGGGTCAAAAAGACCTCAGATCTCATATTTGCAGTAAAATGCAAAAAAAAAAATTAAATAAAGGGCCCATTTTTTTCAAATTATTTTTTAAGAGCATTGGGCGGCAGTGACTTGTGATGTCGCTTCCGCCCTGCCATGTTATGAAGCCAAGTAAACGGCTTCAGCCGCTCACTCAGCTCACGGACACTAGGAGAGGAACCGATCGTCTCTGCCACTGCCGGTGGGTCCGCTAAGCGGCAGAGATGACCGGAAACCGTGGGGGGGGCACCTATCTCAGCGCTCGTCTCTGACCGCCGCTGAGACCACTTTTATCTTGTTCAGATTCCCCCGCAGAAAAAATTCCGGGGTTATGGTAGATATCTGCTACCAAAACAACGGTATTCCACTTCAAAGTGACCGGAAGTGGTTAAGAGAAATTTTGGATATTTACATTTTTGTGTACATTTGATTTTCACTATTTTGCAAAAAGGTGCAATTTAACCACTGGGGCACTTGAAGCCCCTTCCTAATCGGACCAATTTTCAGCTTTCAGTGCTCACAATTTGAATGACAATTACTCAGTCATACGACACTCTACCAATATGAATTTTTTGTCCTTTTTTTTTTTTTTCACAAACCGAGCTTTCTTTTGGTGGTATTTAATCACCGCTGGGTTTTTTTATTTTTTGCGCTCTAAGTGAAAAAATGCATTTTTCTAAGTTTGTTATAAAAATTTGCAAATTTAGTTATTTCTTCATACATTTTGGCCAAAATTTATACTGCTACATATCTTTGGTAAAAAAAAACAAAAACAAATCAGTGAATATTATTTGGTCTTTGAGAAAATTATAGAGGCTACAAGCTATGGTGCCAATCACTGAAAATTGATCACACCTGTTGTACTGATGGCCTATCTCATTTCTTGAGACCCTAACATGCCAAGAAAGTACAAATATCCCCACATGACCCTTTTTAGAAAGTAGACATTACAAAATATTTAGTAATTGGCATGGTGAGTTTTTTGAAGTTGTATTTTTTTCCCACAATTCTTTGCAAAATGTAAGGGTTTTTTTTTTTTTCAAGAAATTGTCATATTAACGGGTTATATCTCACACCCAGCATATGCATACCACAAATTACACCCCAAAACACATTCTACTACTACGCCTGAGTATGGCGATGCCACGTGTGAGACTTTTACACAGCCTGGCCACATACAGAGGCCCAACATGTAGGGAGCGCCATCAGGCGTTCTAGGGGCATAAATTACACATCTTTCTACCTCTTGCACTATTGAAGGTCCTGGAGCACCAGGACAATGGAAACGCCCAAAAAAATTACCCAGTTTTGGAAAGTAAACACACCAACATATTCTCTATGAGGTATAATGAGTAGAGTTGAGCATACACCTGGATGTTCGGGTTCGGTGGATTCAGCCGAACTTCGTGAAAAAGTTCGGGTTCGGTACCGAACTTGACCCCGAACCCTGCATCCCATTGAAGTCAATGGGGACCCAAACTTTTCGGCACAAAAATGGCTGTAAAGTGCTAGAGGGCTGCAAAAGGAAGCAAAATGGGGGTAAGAGTAGGACAAGTGCCCTACAAAAAATGGGAATAGGGAAATAACTTAAAATCAAATTTAAAAAATGGGAGGAGGTGGATGTGGAGTAGGAGCCTAGAGGTTGACTAGGCCGTGACCATGGCAGTGTAGGTGGAGGAGGTAGGTAGCCAACACTGTTTTTTTTTTTTTTTTTTTTTTTTTTGAATTGGGGTAGCCCCCAAATTTATTGAAAAGAAATGCACCGCTCACACAAACAGCAGGAACCTCTCCCTATAGCACAAGGAGATGATTTTAGAACAATAATCTGTCCCTCACAGGAGCAGCAGGAACCTCTCCCTATAGCACTAGGAGATGATTTTAGAACACTAATCTGTCCCTTACAGCACCAGCAGGAATCTGACCCTATAGCAGTAGGCGATGATTTTAGAACAATAATCTGTCCCTCACTAAGCTTTCCCCTCACTGCACCGCCAGGAACCTGTCTGTAATGCAGGATGAGATGATATTAGATCGGTAATCTATCCCTCAAATCAGTAGTAAACTCTACCTAGTCCAGTATCGGGTCGTTCTGTAATGCAGGATGAGATGTTATTAGATCTGCAATCTGTCCCTCACAGCGCCGGCAGCATCCTCTCCCTACACTAACTTGAGAGCATGTGACATGCAGCACTACGTGACTCCAGCTTATACAGAGGCTGGGTCATATGATGCACTGGCCAATCACAGCCATGCCATTAGTAGGCATGGCTGTGATGGCTTCTAAGGGCAAACCAGTGAAACGCTTGTTGATTGGCTGCCCTGTAGCTATTCAACAGACGGGATAAAATACCCGAACCCAAACTTTTTTCAAATGTTCGGGTCACGGACACCCCAAAGTTTGGTTACAGTTTGGGTTCGCTCAACTCTAATGAGTCTTTTGAACATGTCATTTTTTTTCCCACAAGTTTTTGGAAAATGTGGAAAGAAAATGAAAATACATACATTCTTTTTTTGTAGCATGTACCTAGCAAAAATTACATCCCAAAATATATTCTGCTACTCCTGCGTATGGCAATACCACATGTGTGACACTTTTACACAGCCTGGCCACATACAGAGGCCAAACATGCAGGGAGCACCATCGGGTGTTCTAGAGGTATACATTTCAAATCTAATTTGACTACCTATTACACTATTGTGAGGCACTGTAGGGGCACGGATGGGCGCTGTAGTGGCACTGATGGGCACTGTAGTGGTATGGATGTGTCAGATGAGAACTGATGTGGTATGGATGGGGATGACTGAATACAGATGCATGGGTGAGCATGGATAGATGGGTGAGCACAGATGCATGGCTGAACACGGATGAGTATGCATGGGTGAGTACAGGTGAGTATGCATGGGTGATCATGGATGAGAATTCATGGCAGAGCACGGATGAGGATGGGTGGGTGTGCACGGATGAGGATGGGTGGGTGTGCACGGATGAGGATGGGTGGGTGTGCACGGATGAGGATGGGTGGGTGTGCACGGATGAGGATGCGTGGGTGTGCACGGATGAGGATGCGTGGGTGTGCACGGATGAGGATGCGTGGGTGTGCATGGATGAGGATGCGTGGGTGAGCACGGATGAGGATGCGTGTGTTACATACCAGGTAGTGAGCCTGACGTCAGGGGATGGCCTCTCCTACGACTACGGTTTGAGGGACCGCTGGGAGTGCGACAGCAGCCACAAGAGCGCAGTGAGGTATGAGCACCTGTGGTAGTCCAATGGCATCTGCCAGCAGGTGGTCAGCAGGATCACTGGAGGTGGAGATGACCTGAGGAGATTAAGGTGCAGTCAGATGGAAGCAGCCCAGGAGAGCTGGAAGCTACTGAGATCAGGATAGCGACAGGTACTGGAGCGGAGTTAGGTGCAAACAAGTTTGGCAGCGGGCTGGCAGCAAAGTACAGAGGAGCAGGCAGAAGAGTAGTCGAGACAAGCCGGGATCAGGTGCAGGGGGAAAGCAGGAGAGGCTTGCACAAGCCGGGTCGGTAAACAGGTGCGGAGCAGAATAACAGATTGCAGACTAACACGGATAACGCTGTCGATCAGACAGCACCCATCTTGTGCCTGTTTGGTGCCGGAATTCGTGCACAGGCACGCACATGCGCCTTCGGACGCCAGTTAGCATGGAGATTTCACTGACAGATCCTTCCTGAAAAGAGCTGCGCAGGCGGACTTCCTGACAGCATGGCTGATGGATGGCTGTACATGGATGGATGGATGGATGGATGGATGGGTGAGACTGGCACATAGCAGCGCTGTGGGTGCTTCAGATCCTGCCCGCAGCACTGCTGCATCTTATCTGTCGTCCTCTTCTCTCACACTGCACCATTCGATGTGGAGAGGGGAGAGATGAGCTGGATATCCGCTGGCTTGTTTACATCTGGACGCTCTGTCATTTGACAGAGCAATCGCATGGTAAAGGGCCACTGCGAGCGGCCATTTACCGCGAACCGTGATGTGCCGGATCTCCCGGACCCGGCGGTCAGGGATACTCCCGGGTGCGCGCCCCAGGGGATGCGTGGGAGCGGAATTCTGGGAGAACAATTGATCCATCCATTACACGATCGGCAAGTGGTTAAAATTTGCAAATATTATTAACTCCAATACAGGTTAAGCTTTTGTATTTATCAGGCATTTTGTAAAATATATGCTGTTTTATCTGCTAATAATGATTTTACTGTATTTTCCGTGAAAATATTGCTTTGATAAACCTTTTGCGCAAATATCGCAGGGCCTTCAAAATCAGTAGCAACTTTTTTTTTTTTGTATTGCTACTGGTGATGTGCTTTCAGAAAATATATGGTTTAGGGGGTCTTTCACAAACTCTGAAAGCTGTAAGGGAAAAATAAAAAGGCATTGGAAAAATTGCCAAAATGTTCTGGCCACCTGGTTGTAAAAGGGGAGTGCCTGGCAGCGAAAGGGTTAACCAATTAACCTGTAGAGATCCGCGCTATAGACGAAAGACGTCTACAGCGCGGATCTGAATCTCCGGGAGGACGTCTATAGACGTTCGCCCCTTTACATGCCCCCTGCGCGCACTCAAAAGCGGCGGCGGCACGCGCGGCCGCCGCACGCTGCGTGGGCGTGCCCGCGGGTCGGGCGGACTCTATGTCCGCTCCTGACCCGCGATCGCCTTACAGAGCTGTAGAACGGGGAACCGCCGATGTAAACACGGCGGTTCCCCGTTCTGTGAGAGGGGGACAAGCAGATCTACTGATCCCTGTCACTGGAATCAGTTAGATCTGTTATGTCCTGGCCAACCCATCCCCCCCACAGTTAGAACACACCCAGGGAACATTGTTAACCCCTTCACTGCCCCCTTCAGGTTAACCCCTTCACTGCCAATGACATTTATACAGTAATCAGTGGACATTTAAATTTCTGATCGCTGTATAAATGTCATTGGTCCCAAAAAAGTGTCAAAAATGTCCGACATGTCCGCCCCAATATCGCAGTCCCAATAAAAAAATGTAGACGCGATAACTTTTGCGCAAACCAATCAACGCCGAGTGCGATTTTTTTTTTTTTTTTTTACCAAAAATATGTATTAGAATATAAATCGGCCAAAACCGATGAATAATTGTTTTTTTTTATTTTTGGATATTTATTATAGCAAAAAGTAAAAAATATTGTTCTTTTTTCAAAATCGCCGCTCTTTGTTTGTTTATGGCGCAAAAAATAAAAAACGCAGAGGCGATCAAATACCACCAAAAGAAAACTCTATTTGTGGGGAAAAAGGACATCAATTTTATTCGGGTACAATGTCGCACGACCGCGCAATTGTCATTCAAAATGCGACAGTGCTGTAACCTGAAAATTGGTCTGGGCAGGAGGGGGGTTTAAGTGCCCAGTAAGGAAGTGGTTAAAGACCGCCCACCACATATATAATGCGGCAGGGTGACTCTATTGCGTGAACCAATGTACCTGTACGTTGTTTCCTGCACTAGATACTGGGGCCATGCGTGCGCACTGCATGGAGAGGGAGCTAATCCGCTGGTCCAGTGTCCACCAGCCACCTGCGATCACTCCTCAGAGCCTATGTTAACAAGGCAGAATGACAGAGATCTTCTGCTCCTAGTAATCAGGAACAGAGATCTGTGTTCTTCCTGTCAGTCGTCCCCCCCACACACACACACACAGAACACACACTGCAGGAACACAGTTAACCCTTTGTCATTTATACAGTGACAGTGTCACTGGTCTCCAAAATGTGTCACTTAGGGTCAGATTTGTCTGCCACAAAATCGCAGTCCCACTAACATTGCTGATCCCCCGCCATTACCAGTAAAAGCAATAAAAAAATTTAAATTACATAAAATTAAAAATCCCTAACTCTATCTCATAGTTTGTAGACGCTACAACTTTTGTGCAAATCAATATACACTTATTGGGATTTTTTATCAAAATGATGTAGAATACATATTGGCCTAAATTGATTAATAAATTTAGTTTGTTTACATTTGGATATGTATTATAGCAGAAAGTAAAAAATACTGTTTTTTTTCTTTTTCAAAATTTTCGTACTTTTTTTTTTGTGTATAGCACAAAAAATAAAAACTGCAGAGGTGATCAAATGCCACCAAAAGAAAGCTCGATTTGTGGGGAAAAAGGACATCAATTTTGTTTGGGTACATCATCGCACGACCGAGCAATTAACCACTTAAGAACCAGAAGGATTTACCCACTTTATGACCAGGCTATTTTTTGCAACACAGCATTGCATCACTTTAACTGACAAATGCGCAGTTGTGCGACGTTGTACCCAAAAAAAGTTTGTCCTTTTTTTCCCTACAAATAGAGCTTTCTTTTTGTGGCATTTGATCACCTTGATGGCCTAGACTATAAGAAGATTGCCAAGACCCTAAAACTGAGCTTCAGCACGATGGCCAAGACCATACAATGGTTTAACAGGACAGGTTCCACTCAGAACAGGCCTTCACCATGGTTGACCAAAGAAATTGAGTGCATGTGCTCAGCGCCATATCCAGAGGTTGTCTTTGGGAAATAGACGTATGACTGCTGCTAGCATTGTTGCAGAGGTTGAAGGGGTGGGGGGTCAGCCTGTCAGTGCTCAAACCATACGCTGCACACTGCATCAAATTGGTCTGCATGGCTTTAATGCCAGAAGGAAGCCTCTAAAGATGATGCACAAAAAAGCCCGCAAACAGTTTGCTGAAGACAAGCAGACTAAAGACATGGATTACTGGAACCATGTCCTGTGGTCTGATGAGACCATGATAAACTTTTTTGGTTCAGATGGTGTCAAATGTGTGTGGCGGCAACCAGGTGAGGAGTACAAAGACAAGTGTGTCTTGCCTACAGTCAAACATGGTGGTTGGAGTGTCATGGTCTGGGGCTGCATGAGTGTTGCCGACACTGGGGAGCTACAGTTCATTGAGGAAACCATGAATGCCAACATGTACTGTGACATACTGAAGCGGAGCATGATCCCCTCCCTTCTGAGACTGGACCGCAGGGCAGTATTCCAACATGATAATGACCCCAAACACACCTCCAAGACTACCACTGCCTTGCTAAAGAATCTGAGGGTAAAGGTGATGGACTGGCCACGCATGTCTCCAGACCTAAACCCTATTGCACATCTGTGGGGCATCCTCAAATGGAAGGTGGAGGAGTGCAAGGTCTCTAACATCCACCAGCTTCGTGATGTCGTCATGGAGGAGTAGAAGAGGACTCCAGTGGCGACCTTTGAAGCTCTGGTGAACTCCATGCCTAAGAGTGTTAAGGGAGTGCTGGAAAATAATAGTGGCCACACAAAATATTGACACTTTGGGCCCCATTGGGACATTTTCACATAGGTGTGTACTTACTCTTGTTGGCAGTGGTTTAGATATTAATGGCTGTGTGTTGTTATTGAGAGGACAGCAAATTTACACTGTTATACAAGCTGTACACTCACTACTTTACATTGTAGCAAAGTGTCATTTCTTCAGTGTTGTCACATGAAAAGATATAATAAAGTATTTACAAAAATGTGAAGGGTGTACTCACTTTTGTGAGATACTGTTTGTGTGTGTGTGTGTGTGTGTGTATGTGTATATGTATATATATATATATATATATATATATATAATGTGTGTGCGTGTATATATGAATGTATGTATATATTTTATTTTTTACTAGTAATGGCGCCGATCAGTGATTTTTACCAGGATTGCGGCGGACAGATCGGACACCTAACAGACATTTTGACACTTTTTTGGGAACCAGTGACATTACTACAAGGGGTTAACTGTTCCCTCACTGTGTGTTATATCTGTATGGGGGATGGGCTCTCTGGGAAAACACCCAGATCTGCCTTCCTGCATAGCAGAAAGACAGGATCTGTGTGATCTACCCTGTCAGAACGGAGATCTGCCTTGTTTACACAGGCAGATCCCTGTTCTTTCACTTTGATCACGGGTGGCTGGCGGATATTGAGTCCGCCGGACCCTCTGACCTGGCTCCCCCGCAGACCAATGAGAGAACGCGCGCGCCCACTAAAGTGAGATCCCGTGCCGACACCTACGGCGAATCGTGGGATCGTGCCACCTTGCCGCAGTATGACGGTGGCTGGTCAGGAAGTGGTTAAAGTAATGCAGTGCCATATCGCAAAAAATGGCCTGGTCATTAAGGGGGTAAATCCTTCTGGGGCTGAAGTGGTTAATGAACAGTCTCAATGTGTTAATAACATTATGTGCTTGTTTGTAAAACTGATGTTGTTTTACATGAAAAAATGAATGTGTAAAGAATTATGAAGATTAATTTTGTTCTACCTCTAAATGTGTTCATATTTTTTTTCATTTGACGTTCACAACTTTATTGTTTCCTGGTAATACAAATGATGCAAAGTGTTTACAGAAACGAAAAACTTAAAGCGTATCTAAGCCTAAGAACAAGCATTGAATATATTACTAGTCTCTAGATGTGGTGACCTCACTGTATATGTATATGAAATATTACACATTAGTTTTTTGTTTTGTTTTTTCTGTAGACTAAGTGCACTTTCTGCAAGTAAAGAAAAATACTTGTTACCAAAAATTCCAGTGAACACTTTTAAAAGCTGTACAATCGGTCCCACCCAATTACATATGTGGACTACAGAACACTTCCTCCCCATCGAGGAGAGAATAGGTGTTCTGTAGTCCAATTTAGGGTTTAGCAGTGTAGGTTGACATTGCTGATTCTCTGCAGATGCAATAACATTTTTCACCCTGGGATGGGAAGTATGTTACTGTCAGGATCACCAGGGAAAACTACTGGGAAAAAAATCCTGAAAAACAAAAATTTACCCCCCCTCATGACTAGGCCTTTTTTTGCGCGACAGGGCACTGTATTTCTTTAACTGATAAGTGAGCGGTCATGCAACGCTGTACACAAATAAAATACATGTCTTTTTTTCCCCACAAATATAGATTTCTTTTGGTGGAATTTGATCGCTACTGCATTCTTTTTTTGTTTGTAGCAAAAAAAAAGAAAACATATCCTTTTTTACTTTTCTAACAACCTATCCAATAAAAAAATTGAAAAAAAAAAATCAAATTTCTTCATAAATTTAGGTCAATATGTATTCTGCTACATATTTTTGTTGACAAAAAAACTCAATAAACGTATATTGATTGGTTTACGCAAAAGTTATAGCGTCTACAAATTATGGGCTATTTTTATTTTACCTTTACTAGCAGCGATTAGCGACTTATAGCGGGACTGCAATATTGCAACAGACATTCTGACACTTTTTGGGAACCAGTGACACTAATACAGTGATCAGTGCTAAAATTATGCATTGTTGCTGTACTAATGACACTGGTTGGTAAGGATGGGCCCCTGGTTTGAGTCTAACGCATGTTCGACTCGAACATCAGGGGTTCACCTGTTCGCCGCATCCCCCAATATTATGGGGCATTTGCGGGAAATTTGACCGCTCCATAATGCATTCCAGTCACTGTACAGCGGCTCTATGTAGTGTGAACAACGTGGAGAGAGACAGAGAGTGAGCTTAGAAAGCAGAGTGTAGGCAGTTTAGTTTAGACAGTGAGATATACTAGAGAGCTGATCTGTATGCAGGCAGTGCAAGAATATATATGTACCTTCCATAGTGTGTGTGTGTGTGTGTGTGTGTGTGTGTGTGTGTATATATATATATATATATATATATATATATATATATATATATATTCGAGTGAGAGACAGAGAGAGGTGCAACAAGTGTGATGTATCTCGGCGACATGTCACTGACCTTACGTAATACCTCGCCAGTTTAAAGGGCGTTTACGGGGTATTATAACCCCCTACGCCGCTTGTCCACTTGGGGACTACAAGCTCAGCTTGTACGCAATCTGAGTTTGGTCCCCGGGTAGGAATGGTTGGTCACAGTAATCATGTCGTTGTTACGTATTAAAATCGTGACTAGTGACATAATCACAGTGACCAAGGGTTTTTCACAGTCTTACAGACAACGTTATAACGTCAGGGCGATATTCAGCGATTAGCGACGATCATTTCC
>BLSH010332156.1:71822-87120 GCA_018402905.1 Glandirana rugosa | reverse complement strand
GCTCCGCATAAAGCCATATTAGTGTTATAAAATCATTGATTTTATAACACTAATATGGCTTTATGCGGCTACATAACACTTAGTGAATGGAGCTTGGAAATGATTTTATAACACTAATATGGCTTTATGCGGCTACATAACACTTAGTGAATGGAGCTTGGAAATGATTTTATAACACTAATATGGCTTTATACGGCTACATAACACTTAGTGAATGGAGCTTGGAAATGATTTTATAACACTAATATGGCTTTATGCGGCTACATAACACTTAGTGAATGGAGCTTAAAGCAAAGGCTGGAAACTTTCCCTGTACAACTTGGAGATGATTTCTTGCACAAAAATAAAAAAACAGTGTTGGCTACCTCCTCCTCCACTGCCACTTTCACCGCCTCCTCAACCTCCAACTCCACATCCATCTCCATTTTTGATATTTTTATGTGATTTTAGTTTTAAAATTATTTTAAGTTATTTTCCTATCCCCATTTCTTTGTAGGGCACTTGTCCAACTCTTATCCCCATTTCCTTCCTTTTGCAGACCTCTAGGACTTGCCAGGACTTTGTTACAGCCATTTTTGTGCCTAAAAGTTCGGGTCCCCATTGATTTCAATGGGGTTCAGGGTCCGGGTTAAAGTTCGGGTCAAGTCCGGACCCGAACCTAGACTTTGTCCCGAAGTTCGGCCGAACCAGCAGAACCCAAGCTTCCAGAGGTTCGCTCAACTCTAGTCCCTAACATCCACCAGCTCTTTGAAGTCCTCATGGAGGAGTGGAAGAAGACTCCAGTGGCAACCTGTGAAGCTCTGGTGAACTCCATGCCCAAGAGGGTTAAGGCAGTGCTGGAAAAGAATGGTGGCCGCACAAAATATTGACACTTTGGGCCCAATTATGATATTTTCACTTAGGGGTGTACTCACTTTTGTTGCCAGTGGTTTAGACATTAATGGCTGTATGTTGAGTTATTTTGAGGGGACAGCAAATTTACACAGGTATACAGGCTATACACTCACTACTTTACATTGTAGGAAAGTGTCATTTCTTCAGTGTTGTCATGTGAAAAGATATAATAAAATATTTACAAAAATGTAAGGGGTGTACTCACTTTTGTGAGATACTGTGTGTGTGTGTATATGTGTATATATATATATATATATATATATATATATATATATTATTATACAGGATTAATATAGCGCCAACAGTTTACGCATCACTTTACAACTTGAGGGTAATCAATAAATATACAATACACTTAAATTCAGTATGAATCAGAAGGCCCTGCTCGTCAGAGCTTAAAATCTAAGAGGGAAGGTCAAGAGATACAAGAGGTTATAACTGTGGGGGATGTGCTGATGGAGAAGAAAAATGTACAGTTGTTAGGTGGGAGCCAGATAGGCTTCTCTGAAGAGATGAGTTTTCAGGGATCGTCTGAAGGTGGACAAAGTTGGAGAAAGTCGGACAGATTGGGGTAGAGCATTCCAGAGGATGGGAGAGGCTCTGGAGAAGTCCTGGAGGTGAGCATGGCATGAGGTGACAAGGTAGCTAGAGAGCAGGAGGTCTTGGGAGGAGCGAAGAGATTGATTTGGTTGGTATTTTGAGACCAGGTTAGTGATGTAGCTGGGGGCTGGGTTGTAGATGGCTTTATAAGTTATTGTTAGTATCTTGAATTTAATACGTTGGTTGAGTGGCAGCCAATGGAGGGATTGAGTTAGGGGTGTAGCAGATGGCAAGCGTTGCAGAAACATTCATGATGGACAGAAGTCGGGAAAGCCTATTTAGAGGTAAGTCAGTGAGGAGGGAGTTGCAGTAGTCGAGGCGAGAGATGACCAGGATTAGTGGATTAGAAGCTTTGTGGTGTCATTGGTTAGGAAGGGGCGTATCTTGGAGATGTTGCGGAGGTTGAGACGGGAAATTTTGGATAGCGATTGGATGTGGGGCCGAAAGGTTAATTCGGAGTCCAGGATTACATATATAATGCAACACCTTTAGTGTAGACTATATACAGCTAATTTAGTGTATAGTATATAGCGTCCGTTCAGGCAGTGTAAGAAATAAGACTATATATACGGTATAGTTACAGTGTTCTGCCACCATCAACAACTAAGTTCCAAGTAAAAATATAAAATATAACAAAATAAAAAAAAAAATCGAAAGCGCCCCCTCCCGCCGAGCTTGCGTGCAGAAGCATACACATGTCCTGCCTGCATATGAAAAGGGTGTTCACACCACGCGTGAGGTATCACCATAATCGTTAGAGTGAGAACAATAATTCTAACACTAGACCTCCTCTGTAACTCAAAACTGGTAACCTGTAGAAATTTTTAAACTTTGAAAATTTTTAGATTTTTTAAGTGCCAAAGATTGTCGCCATTCCACGAGCGGGCGCAATTTTGAAGCAATTTTTTTTTTTATTGCATTTTAGTGTAAATATGAGATTTGAGGTCTTTTTGACCCCAGATCTCATATTTAACATGTCCTGTCATGCTTTTTTCTATTACAAGGAATGTTTACATTTCTTGTAATAGGAATATAAGTGACCCAATTTTTTTTAAACGTACAGTATAAAAATAAAAAAATAACAAGTAAAATAAATAAGAAAAAATAAATAAATTTAAAGTGCCCCGTCCCGCCGAGCTCGCGTGCAGAAGCGAATGCATACTTAAGTCCCGCCCGCATATGAAAAGGGTGTTCAAACCATACATGTGAGGTATTTTTTTGTTTCAATCTTTTTTATTGAAATAAACAGCAATAAACAGACATATACTTACAGACATTCTGCGGGGGAAGTTCCCATCCTTATGTGCAAAAGGATGATAATACAGAAATACAGACTTAGTTGCGCATATGAAGGGTTGTACAGTATGCTAAAAGAAACACCCTAATCCCTGCAAACAGATATAATGTAATATTGGTAATAACGGGAGGTCTGTAGAGGACCATTAGTATAGGCCTTTAGTTGCAGGAGGGGGAGGAATGTGTAGATTGGTCACATGGCGTATTTCTAGGCCTCTGGGCCGACGGACGGACCCGCCATGGAACCGCCCCCCACCCCAAATAGGAACAGTCTGTAGGATGGCGGGGGCATGTCCCCCCAATGCCCTGACCTAGTTTCCGAAGGACTCCCGAACCCCAGTCCCGGAACCTTAGAATGTTGGGTTTGATCAATAGAGGTAGTCTATATTTCTCTTTATGGTAACCGGAGGGTAGAGAGGTGATAGGGAGGAAGAGGGGTAGAAGAAAAGAAAGAAGAAAGAGAAAGAGAAAAAAAAAACTACCTCCAAAGTGCTGTCAAAGTAAATGTGAGGACGGAGCAAAAGGGGGCCATGCCTCTCCCATGAAGGGAAGAAGTGTTCCGCGCAGCAGATATTAAAAAAATAATATTAATCACTGAGCTGCAGCCTCCACCTCAAACTTTCCCAAAAAAAGGTATAGTTTGAATAATATGGTCAGATTTATGGTGGGTATGGCGCTGCTATAGTTTGTTTATTGCGATGGATGTTGTGTTGAAATAGTTTAATGAATGTTGTTAAGCAGGCAAAAAAACTGATTGTTTATGACATAAATTCTTCGCATAAAATTTCCAGCATGGTGAGAATAAATATGTATGATGTGGGGTTACCATAAAATGATATAATCTGAAGAAAATGGTAGATTGGTGTGTGTGTTGCTAATAGATGTGATTGATTCAACTCAATCTGTGATGAGATAAGTGTCAATAAGGTGCATTAATAGATCCTTTGAATACACATGAAATAAAGGATAAAAATTGTATGTGAAAAAATAGGACAATATTAGAATAAATAAATAAAAGTGATACAATCCATTACTGACGTGCTAATCAAGTGACCAATGATTGAAACAAGTGATTAAAAATCCTCCTTTAGAGAGTGCAAGGTATATATGACACTGTCGCATCAATTATAAACAACATAAACTTCCAATAAAGTGACTAGTGCTCAATACTGTGCTGGAGTGATAATTGCAAGTCCTTAGTTAGAATAAATAAGCAAAATCACCACGTGACTGTAAGATGAACTGCACACTGAAAAAACTTCTGTGAGAGTGATTCACTCTGTGCTCTCCCCGTTTGTCAAACCACTCACCAGAGGACGCTACCCCAGAGGGGTTGTTCGCGTTTGAGAGTGGCTCTTATTCCCTGGACTGGGTTGTTTTACCCCCGCAGTTGTCATATATGGAAAATGGAGAAGGCAGAATCTTGTGCAATATTGTTTCACACGTATTTATTATCAGCAAATAAAAAGATTGCACTCACATTTTTGTACTATATTTCAAGCATTTGAGAAAGAATTCACAGCCCGTGTGACAAACTGCTGTGGAGCTAGGACCGGAAGTGACGTACGGTACCCTCCCACCCCCCATCCCCTTCCTCTGTAAAAGGGAGTCCGCCTTTAGTCTCATAACTTAGGGGGTCAGTTGTGGGTCACATCTACTATTAATAAACTCTAGCCAACAAGCCCATGTATTGTAAAATTTTCCGGGGGAGTCTCCAGCTTGGTGAACCAGGTCTTCCAGTTCTGCAATTTTTTGCATTCTTTTGATCCACTCTTCCACCGTGGGAGGGTTTGTGTCCCTCCAGTGAAGGGGGATACACTGTTTAGCTGCATTAATTAGGTGAAGAGCTAGCGATTTGCAATACTGTTTTTGTGAAATGGATATGTGGTGTAAGAGATATTGGGCCGGGGAAAAGTCCAGAGAGAAAGTCACGATTTTGGCTATAAGGTCATGAATTTTCTTCCAAAAGGGCTGGATCATCCGACACGACCACCAGATATGGAGGAGCGTACCATCATCCTCGTTGCATCGCCAGCAGGTTTTGGAGACTGAGGGGTAAAATTTGGGCAATCTATGTGGTGTTCGGTACCATTTAGTATACATTTTGAACCCGTTTTCCTGGGCTTAGACGTTGATTGAGCCCTTGTGAATATGAGTAAATATGTGTTCCAGTTTGCGAGCTGACAGATCTATTGACAGTTCTCTCTCCCATTGACGGGAGGTGCTGTTCTGTTTAGGATCAAATTTCGCAAACACGTTGGCATAAATTTTGGAGATCAGGTGTCTCTGGGGTTCTGATCTGTCAAAATAGCAAATAGCCTCAAAGGGGGTATGCGGTCTGTACCAATCTGCCAGCGGTTTTGTGGACATAACATAAGGCCTAATTTGCAGGTACCCAAGCCAGGGAAGTTTATGCGTCGGTATTAAGGCTTCCAATGCCTTAAAAGATAAAAATGAACCTCTGTTAAAGAAATTCTCCCCTTTTCCTAGAAGATCTTTTCCCACCTCTCTGATCAAAGAATCCGATGTGCTCAGAAGAAAGTCTGCGTTATGTATGAGTGGGGTGAGGGGACCCGGGAAGGAGGAGAGCTGCAACTGCTTGTTCGCTGCTTGCAAAGTGGATAGCCTATCACCAATCATCAGGTGATCCTTCACTTGGCTTGAGTAAAGGTTGGGTCGGAGCCAGGGAGTAGATATCTCAGAGGCACATCCGAGAACGCCCCCTCTAGCAAAACCCATGCTTTGAATTTTGAGTGAACGTGCCAGTCTGCGATCCTAGTGAGGCTACAAGCCCAATAATATTTTTGAGCATCTGACAGGCCTATCCCCCCCTTAAGTTTAGGTGTAGTCAGTCTGTCATAGCTCAGCCTGGCTGTCTTGGAGTTCCAGATAAAGTCTGTACAAACACACCGGTATGTGGAGAAGAAGAGTTGAGGTAGTTTAATTGGGACTGTTTGTAACAGGTACAGAAGTCTGGGAAGGACGTTCATTCTAATTATAGTGGCCCTGCCAAACCAAGAGAATGTTGTTATGAACCACTTCTGTAGGTCTTGCTGCAAAGTGCGAAGCAAAGGTAGGAAATTAGTCGTACTTAGTCTGGTAGGAAGTTTGATCCCCAGATAGGTTAATGCTCGGGGCTCCCATTTAAAGGGGAAGTTCTGTTTACAAATCTCAACGGTGTGATGGGGCAAGGAAATGATGAGTGCACTAGACTTTGTGAAATTTATTTGTAAATTTGATAAGGTGTTGAATAAATTAAGATCTTTCAATAAATTGGGTAATGTAGCTAGCGGTTCTGTGAGGAATAGTAGAACGTCATCCGCGTAAGCTGCAATTTTATACGTGAGGCCTGCTACTGTAATTCCTCTAATGTCCCCATTCTGCCCGATCCTGTTCAAGAGGGGTTCTAATGTGAGAATGAAAATTAGCGGGTATAGAGGACATCCCTGCAAAGTCCCATTCGACAAAGGGAAGGCGTCCGACAGGTGGCCATTGACTCTCACTTTCGCCGAGGGGTTGGAGTAAAGTGCAAGGATAAAGTTTAACATTCTGTTTCCAAACCCCAACATTTTAAGCGTTTCCTCTAAGAAGTCCCATGCCACCCTGTCGAACGCCTTCTCCGCTTCAAGGGAAAGAAAGAAGCCCTTATGATTTTTGGATACAAGCCAGCGGTGAAGGTTTATCGCTTTCAGGGTATTATCCCTAGCCTCGCGTACGGGGATAAATCTGACTTGGTCCAGCGATACCATGTCAGGCAGAAGGGGGAGAATTCTGTTTGCCAATATTTTAGCATATAATTTGATGTCCACGTTCAATAGAGAGATAGGCCTGTAATTGGATACAATTTATTATTAATGGCTGGAGACACTTGTAGGTGTGAAGAACAGGCCTCTTCCCAGTCCTCTTCCCAGTCCTCCTCTGTTAAATCGGGGATGACCTGTTGCTGCATTTAGCTTGCACCGTCAATGGAGTATTACTAACTGTAGCAGTTAGAAGGTATATGTCTCTCAGAAATGAGTCCTCCAGGTCCCAGTGATTTTAATATGCCTATGAGGGGATCATTTAGTCTGCAACACGTGTCTTAATGGAAGATTTCTATAGAAATCACTGGAGTTCAAATTTCTGCCGTATATCAAATGATAAGAGAACATTACCATTGTATATATCTGACAAGGTGTTTAATCCCTTTCATTCCCAAAAATAATAATCTATAAAGTGTAGCAAAACAAATCACCGCGCTCAGTTTAGAAATAAAGTCTTATTTAAATAGTCCTTGATGAAAAACTGTTTGTAAACCTTTTGGCAAATATACACTGTCCCCACTTATAGTGAATAAAAGTGCTTGTGCTCAGATGAACTTAGGTGCTTCAACCGTGCTCAATGTGCCCAACATGGATGTACACTCACCCCTCCTCCAGTGACCACCTATCTCTAGTGTGATCCAGTAAGGCTGTTGGGGAGTGTCCTTGACCCCTGTGTGGTTTTTCGGCGTTCTGTGCCTCCAGCAATCACTCCAACATCCATGTAGTTGGAGAGAAGAAACTCATAGTGCAAATATCGTTTTTAAAAATGTATTAGATTAAAATCATAAATAAAATCAAAACTCACATTTGCAGGTGCCCATAAGTCCTGGCACCGAATCTAAAGGGAAATCAGCCCAAAACTGGCGTCTGTAGTCTGGTCGTTTGTCCCGGCTCTCGTTCGTTTCCCTGTATTTGGCGCAAGCGGAAGTGCGTCGTGATGACGCAATCAAACCTTGACGCGTTTCAGCCTATGGGTAACAGCCATCATCAGGAAGTTCTGTTTTCACCATCTTGGTAAAGGGCATTTATACCCTCACCCTATTTTTAATTCGCCGATATTGCCAATTGAAGTCAGCTGCCATTAGGTTAACTGGTGCTTACAATCTTAAGCAGTACAAGATTGGTACATAATAAAAGAATAAACTCATATCTGCACTAATATTAATGAATTCTATTAATAATACATGGTGAATTTCAACTAGTGTGTCCCTTAATGGGACAATTTCCTCAACCCATATATGAGTTGTGAAAGGGAGTATGAGGCCCTCTAATGGATGATTATGATATCCTAAGTGCTGTGTGTATAATCTTAAATAAATGTGAAACTATAGTTCATTAAATTAATTTGAATAATGAGTATTAAATTTAAATAATTTGTGAGATTAAATATGAATATTAATTATGTTTATTAAAGTGCATTTAATGAATAAATTACATTAATTAAATATACATTCAACCATAATCCTGTATTTTAAATGGGTGTTTTATTGTCCCATGTGTAGGCTAATTTAATATAGATCTTTATTGAACGGGGTGAGCATACCAATAAGTTCTAGTGTGTAATCATGGAAAATGAGCATATCAATAAGTTCTAGTGTGTAATCATGGAAAATATATATACCCAAAAAAGTGAAAAAATGGAGATGCCTCCATTTTGCAGTGAATCCTTCAATTGTCACCAGAAGAAATAGAGAGGGTGAATATTCCCAGCAGGGACACAAACACTAGAAAATACATTAAAAGGGGTTCTAACCCACCACTACTTTATCCAAAACAAAAATAAACAAAAAATAAAGCAGAACTAAAATGTCTTAGTCTTTTGCATAAGGTGGTGCCATGTTTCATATTTACATACAATTACAGTTACAGTTCCAGGGTCCCACACTCTGTTGAATGGTTTCCTTGTGTGGTCTGCTGCCTCCTGACATACGCCCCCAGAGCTCCCGTGTACGACAGTCCTGGTCGATCTGAGTTTCCCGGCACACCACCCCCAGCGCACTGGTATGGATGTAAGTTTATGCACGGGATAATGTTTCATCACCAAGTCCTTTTTGTATTTTATTTTTTAATGATTAATTTTATTATATTTTTCATAGACATGTTTTGCGGGTTTTGCTCCTGAAGAGTGACCCAATGTCACGAAACACGTCAAGCTAAAAACTACCCCAATCAGTCTAACTATGCGCTCAGCAAATTTTCATTGTGACTTACTGGTCTATTTTCAATCAAATTAATACACCAATGTGTTTACTTAACTCAATACTGTTTATGGACTATGTTTACTTATTTCAAAAATTCTTATATGATTTATTATACATGAACATTAAGTTAAGTGATATGAGAGGCAAACAATTATGTGGACCATTCAAGGCCATTTTTTATGCATGTTATGTACATGAATTAACGTGGGATACGAACGGTTGTCATTTATTTGTAGAGGATTATGTCATGAATGAACAAACAGTATATTTCAATATCCATGTAATCATGTAACAATCAATAAATAATTCTTATTCCTCATATCCATTTTGTCTTTGCACCTTGCATGCTTCATTTAAAGTCCCACACTTCAGCTAGAAGCTAGAAGACACAAATCCATCTAGTTCAACCAAAAAAAAAAAAAATTATATATAACCAAACAATCCCATATACAATCCTTAACCCACAGTTGATCCAGAGGAAGGCAAAAAACCCCAGCAAAGCATGATCCAATTTGCTATAACGGGGGAAAAAATTCCTTCCTGATCCCCCAAGAGGCAATCGGATACTCTACCTAAAAATGTTAGTACCCAGTTATATTATTTACATTAAGGAAAGAATCCAGGCCTTTTTTAAAGCAATCAACCATGCTGGCCAAAACCACCTCTGGGGGGAGTCTATTCCACATTATCACAGCTCTTACTGTGAAGAAACCTTTCCATATTTGTAGATGAAAAAGGGATTTTATTAAAACTTACCGTAAAATCCTTTTCTCTGAGTTCACTGACAGACACAGCCCTTCATTGACAAGTGGGGTTATATGCACATCCTACCAGGAGTTGACTAGGCAAATAGAAAGAAAGCCAGCTGGCCCCTCCCAGGGGGCCGTCCTCCCTCTCCCATATAACCTCCCCTGCTCTGCTTAGCATATCAGTTGGTAACAAGCTGTACAAACGTAACACAGAGGGGTGGGTGCTGCGTCTGTCAGCGAACTCAGAGAAAAGGATTTTACGGTAAGTTTTAATAATATCCCTTTTTCTCTTACGTTCACTGACAGACGCAGCCCTTCATTGACAAGTGGGGATGTCCCAAAGCTGTGTCAGTCAAGAGGGGTGGGCAAACGAAAATAACTGTACCCAACAGAAACCTCTCAGGAGGCGCCAGCCGCGCCTACACTGCCGCCTGTAAAACTTTACTGCCAAAAACAGCATCTGAAGATGCTGACACATCAACTTTATAAAACGTAGTAAACGTGTGCACCGAGGCCCAAGTAGCCGCCTTGCACACCTGTGACACCGAAGCCTGGTGTCTGAAAGCCTAGGAAGTGCTAACTGCCCTGGTGGAATGAGCCGTGACTGGAAAAGGGGGTACCTTGCCCCGAACAGTAAACGCATGGGTCACGGTCTGTCTGATCCAACGGGAAACAGTAGCCGATGAGACCGCCAATCCTTTGCGCGGACCATCTGTCAGTACAAACAACGCATCTGACTTCCGAAAGGAAGCTGTAGCCGCCAAATACACCCGCAAAGCCCTCACGACATCCAATGATTGTTACACAAATTCCTTGGGATACGATGGATGCGGACATAAAGAAGGAAGAACATCTTATCTTCATTAATGTGAAAAGAAGAGACCACCTTCGGTAGAAACGAAGGAGAAGGGAGCAAGACCGCCTTGTCCTTATGAAGGACTAGGTAAGGAGACTTGCCGGACAACGCTGCCAACTCAGACACCCGTCTAGCGGATGTGATGGCCACCAAAAAGGCCACTTTCTGCGACAGCAAATGTAAGGGAATGTCCCTGATCTTCTCATGTGGCGGTTTCTGCAGCACAGAAAGCACCAAATTCAAATCCCACAGCGCCATAGGCGATGGTACCTGAGGAGCCACATGGCGCACACCTTGTACAAATGTACGAATCAACAAATGTGACACCAAAGGCCACTGAAATAGAATCGCCAGAGCCTAAATCTGACCCTTGAGAGTACTCAATGCCAATTTTTTATCCAGGCCCTGCTGCAAAAAAGCCAGGACCCTGGACACAACGTAAGAGCGAGGGTTCCAACCCCCACCCCCCCACACCAGGCAATATAGGCCTTCCAGGTGCGATGATAAAGTACATACAAGTACAAGTACACTTGCGTGCTTTAAGCATGATAGGGATTACGGAGTCAGCGACACCCCTATCCCTCAACACCTGGGACTCAATAGCCCAGCTGTCAAAGCCAGCGAGGGTAAAGCAGGGTGCAAGATGGGCCCCTGAGACAACAGATCTTCGCGCAGCGGAAGACGCCAGGGAACATCGGCCACCATTTGCAACATGTCGGCGTACCAAGGACGCTGAGGCCAATCCGGAGCCACCAGGATTGTCGGAATCCCCTCCGCTTCCACCCTGCACAGTAGCCGCGGTAGAAGCTTGATGGGAGGAAAAGCGTACAGAAGCTGATACCGACTCCAAGTCGCTACCAGCGCGTCCGTGTCGGCCGCCAGCGGGTCTCTCGTCCTGCACACAAAAGTTTTCACTTTGTGATTGAACCGAGGCACCATGAGGTCCACATCTAGCGTGTCCCACTTGTGGCAAATCTGGTGGAACACTTCTGGATGTAGGGACCATTCCCCCTGATCCAGTGTCTGGCGACTGAGAAAATCCGCCTGCCAATTCTCTGCCTGCAATGTAAATGGCGGAGATTGCCGGCACGTGAAGTTCTGCCCATCGCAGAATGAGGGCCGCTTCCGCAGCCACTGCCGAGCTCCTCGTTCCGCCCTGATGGTTCACATACGCCACTGCCATGGCATTGTCCGACTGAACCTGAACCGGGAGGCCGCGCAACCTTATGGTCCAGTGGGAGAGGCAGAGCCTGATCGCCCTCAGCTCCAGCACACTGATCGGAAGGCGAGATTCCTGCGCCGACCAATGGCCCTGAGCAGACAGCTGCCCCAGGACCCCCCCCCCCAGCCCGATAGGCTGCCGTCCGTCGTGACTATCGACCAATTCAGGGGAAGAAATTACTTCCCCAATGTCAGAGCCGGTGCCCGAAGCCGCCAGGTCAACGATCCTCTGGTCTGAGGATCCAGTCTGATCAGCTGGTCCAGGGACAGTGGAGACTTGTCCCACCGTGACAGAATCGCTCGCTAAAGGAGCCGAGTGTGACTCTGGGCGCAAGGTGCCACCTCGAAGGCTGAAACCATAAGCCCCAACACCCTCCGTGTCCAGAATCAGGCCCAGGTATTCCAGGCAACAGGACGGTGTCACCGTCGACTTCTGCAGATTGATCAGCCAGCCAAAGTCCTTCAATGAGGCCATGGTGATAGCCATGTTCTCCTCCAGAGCCGAAGCAGACTCCGCTCTCAGTAGCAGATTGTCGAGGTATGCTACCACCACAATGCCTCTCTGCCTCAGCAGCACCAGCACGGGGCCACCAGCTTGGTGAACACCCGAGGAGCCAAGGACAGACCGAAGGGAAGTGACACGAATTGTTAATGAAGATCTCCCAATGCAAAGCGCAGAAAACGCTGGTGCCGGAGACAGATGGAGACGTGGAGATACGCGTCCCTGATATCCATGGACGCCATGATGTCCTCTTGGTGCAGGGCGGCCACGACCGAACGGACAGATTCCATCCTGAATTTTCGCATTTCAAAAAGTTGTTTTAGCCTTCAGGTCCAGAACTGGCCTGCCCTCCCCCCTTTTTTGGGGACCAAGAATAGGTTTGAGTAGAAACCGTGAAACCTTTCCGACTGAGGTACTGGCATGATCACCCCTGGTCGGAGAGTGCCTGAACAGCCCTTAGGAGGGCCTCCTGACGCCCCTGAGGGAGTCTCAAGTTCGATGGGAAGAACCTGTCTCGGGGTAGAGTGCTGAACTCTATCCTGTACCCGGAGGACACCACTTCCTGCACCCACCGGTCAGAAATGCGGGTAGTCCACCTGTCTGTGAACCCCAGAAGACGGCCCCCCACCTGAAATTCGGGTGGGGGCAAGCCATCATGCAGAGGAGGACTTCTCCTCTGTCTTTTTGTTCTTGCGTTGCCAGGGTCGTTTACCGGCCCCTGCGGCAGGCTTGCCGGGCCTCGACCCCTTGCCCGCTGCACCTGGGGCATGAAAAAACCTCTTCTTACCCGAAGAAGCAGGACCCTGCTTGTGGCGGAACTCCCGCCGCCTGGGCTTCGGGAGAAAAGTACTATTCCCTCCAGTGAAATCCTTGATGATTTCATCCAACTGCGCTCCAAAGAGTCGACCACCCTGAAAAGGAAGATCTGTAAGACCCTTCTTAGATGCGTGGTCACCCGACCACGAACGTAACCAGAGTACCCGTCTGATAATGACTGCAAAAACAGACATTTTAGGCAACATGGGAAGCAGGTCCAAAGCTGCATCACACAGGTACCGAAGACCCTGAAACAAATGGTCTGCTCTCTGCGACGCCTCAAGCATCCTCCCACAGTCCAAATCATTCTGCAGCTCCATCATACACTCGGACAGAGATTGCGCCGCCATCGCTGACGCCAGGGCCGGCCTCATGGCTGACCCTGCCAGCAGGAAAAGTGCTTTTGACCGCCTCCATCCGCCTATTGGCTGGGTCCTTAAACGAGGGAGACCCCTCCAAAGGAATGGTCGTTGCCTTGTTCAGGTGAGCCACAGGAGGGTACACTGCTGGGGATGCCCGCTTCTTCACAAAACTATCCTCAAAAGGGTAGTATAGTGCAGCGCTTAGGTAGGGCGAAGGAATTCTGCGGAAGCTGCCATTCCTGATAGACCAGGTGGTCAGAAAATTGATCATAAGGATAAGCCTTAGGGGACCTGGGTGGCCTATCAGACCCGCAAATGTATGCGGACTCCTGCGACTCCCCTGTTTGGTTCAGTCGCAAGGACGCACGAATATCAGTAATCAGTGCGGCCACCAGCGCCCTTTCGCGCGCAACCGAGGCCCCCTGGTCTTCTTCGCCGTCCGAGGGATATAGCGTGCCCTCTGAGAGTTCCACGGGGGTCCCCCGTGACCCCCAAAGCCACTTCCGGTTCAGACTCTTCCCCTGAGGAAAGAGGGGGAGGCGGACGCTTTTTAGGGGCCCCCAGAGTCCTGCTTGGCCCCACCCGGGGAAGGAACTCCCCAAATACTGCTCTCAGCTGGTCCAGGGACACCAGGGTCCATAGCGCAAGTTTGCTGCCGCTGACTCCTCCTCAGAAGGACCCTCAGGGTCATCCACCATCATACCACCGGAACTGACAGGCAAATGAAAAATGCCCTGACACCCCCACAATGCAGCCCCACCGCCACCCCACAGAGCAACCAGGGAGGCCCCAGGAGGACTGCACCCACCGCTACCAGCACCCCAGGAAGAGCCCAGCTATACTTGCTGTGTTGTGCCTCAAAAGCGCTGGGTCCTAGTAGGAGTGCTTAAGGACCGCCAGTCATAAAGCCTGTACCACCTGTTTTCATCCACGCTGTCTCAAGTGAAAGAGGAAGCAAAACGGCAGCAGCACATTTTTCTCTCCAGGGACATCCAACATGGCCACTGAACGTTCGCTAGAGGCCGAAGCCTGTAATACAGGCCGCGACTACGGCAAAATGACCGCCGCTCAGCACTAGAGGGAAAACCTCAAGAAAATGGCCGCGGCTACGGCAAAATGGCGGCAGAACGGAAGCGCACGGTGCGGGGGGGGGGAAGGGATGTAGGAGGGGGGCGAGGACACCCAAGGGGGGGACACTAGCCCAGTGAACACCCACCGGCCGGCCAAATCACTAAAATCGCCCAGCCACCCGGTTGCAGACCTTCCTTCCATGCCGGAGAGGGATGCTGCAGGCCGCAGGCCCCTGGACAGGAACCAGGTCTGGTCACCGGGCACAAGTGGGGGTCACCCACTGGCCGCCCGCACAGAATGGGCACGATGGCTAGGGCTAGCTCCCATTGGTCGGCCGCGCTGGGGAAAGTGCAGGATTCTAGCTATCCTCTATGCCCCAGCCGGCTTCTTGATAGCAGTCTTCATCACATCAGCTTGAAAAAATGGAAAAAATAAAAAAGCGGTAGCAAAAAAGATGAACCGCAGGTCCCATAAGGGAGCCAGGTCTAACTCCTTGCACTAGGCATAATAAAACTGATATGCTAAGCAGAGCAGGGGGGTTATATGGGAGAGAGAGGACGGCCCCCTGGGAGGGGCCAGCTTGCTTTCTTTCTATTTGCCTAGTCAACTCCTGGAGGATGTGCATATAACCCCACTTGTCAATGAAGGGCTGCGTCTGTCAGTGAACGTAAGAGAAATATTTTTTTCCTCTAGACATAAAGCGTGCCCCCTTGTCCTTTGTGATGACCTTAAAGTAAATAACTCCACACCAAGTTCACTATATGGCCCTTTTATGTATTTGTACATGTTGATCATATCCCCCCTTAATCTCCTCTTTTCAAGAGAGAATAAATTCAGATCCTCTAATCTTTCCTCACTCCTTTCTAATCTCCTAGACTTAAATAAGAGAGAACTTTTCTCCTCTAATTCCCCCCTATACTAGTTGTA
>BLSH010332156.1:0-10303 GCA_018402905.1 Glandirana rugosa | reverse complement strand
GGGGGGGAGATGTATCCCAAGGTAGGGGAGACTAGTCGTAGCCAAAGTAAAAGGGAGGGATTGTTGTAGGTGCGATTGCTCGTTGGGGTCAAGGGAGATGTTTAGCATCTTTGATTTCTCAGGGTTAACTTTCAGGCCAGAGACTGCAGCAAAATCGGATAGAGTCTGGAGAAGGTTGGGGGATGAAATAAGAGGGGAGGTGAGGAATAGGAGGACGTCGTCCGCAAAGAGGTAAAGTTTGTGGTGATGTCCCCCCACCTCAATACCTTTTTTATATTCGGATTTGATCGAATCAATTGTGCAAGGGGCTCGATAGCCAGGGCAAAGAGGAGGGGGGACAGGGGGCATCCCTGACCGGAGCCTCTACGAATAGGAAAAGGGTCCGACTTGAATCCTGCATATCTCACGCAGGCTGATGGGGAGGAGTAAAGGGAAGTGATCCAGGTCCGGAAATGGGGACCGAATCCCCATTTTTCCAAAACCAGTGATAAGTAGGGCCAGGAGAGAGTATCAAAAGCCTTTCTAATATCTAAGGACAGTAGGCATGTGGGGATATTGCGGGAGCGGGCAATGTGGGTTAAGAGTGTCACCCTACGGATATTGTCCCCAGCCTGCCTGGCAGGTATAAATCCCACCTGGTCCTTGTGAATAAGAGAGCCTACCAATTTGTTAAGACGAGCGGCCAAAATTTTTGCCATTAGTTTGATGTCTTGATTGAGTAATGAGATCGGGCGGTAATTAGCCCAAGATGAGTCATCAGAGGAGGGTTTAGGCAGCATGGAGACAACAGCCGAGAGGGACTCAGGACGAAATAAAGAGCCTGACCAGACAGCATTAAGGGCGCTGGCGAGAACGGGGGCTAAGATGTGCGCGAAATGTTTGTAATAAGTGGCTGTAAAGCCATCGGGGCCTGGTCGCTTGTTGTTTTTCAGTGTTTTGATGGCAGAGAGGACTTCTTGAAGTGTAAAAGGTTCATCTAGGGAGTCTCTATCAGTAGTAGTGAGGGTGGGGAGAGTGATATTGGAGAGTAGGGATTCGGCCTGGGCCGAGTTAAAGGAGGGATCAGCTTTGTAGAGGGCTGCTAAGTGTCTGCGGAAGTGGGCCACAATTTTGACGGGGTTGCTCGTGTAAGTGTCCTTGGAGGTTTTGAGACGGATCGGCTTGCGAGGGCGGTCGCGAAAATGAGTTTTCATATTGTGTATGGCCAACATAAGACAGTGGAAGTGTAAATGTCAGTAAGTGCCAGTGATGAGGTGTGTTTTAAAGTGGATTTAAACCCACCACCCACCCAGTATAAACTAATGACACAGTATTATGTGTATATATACATGCAAGCCTCCTGCATCTATCCCTACCTTTCAAATGTCCTTCCTGTAAGCACTAGCAGCTCTGTAAAACTCTGAAATCAGAGGGTGTCTGTGTTTGGTGGGTGGGGTTGTGATGTCACAAGCCTCCCCACCCACCTCTATACTGAGACATTGAGGAGGGAGGGAGGGGGGACTGTAAAACTTTCTCTGCTGTGTGAAGGAGATAAGCAAATTGCTTGTCACTCACAGAGCAAGGGGCGGATCGACTGAGTATTTCCCTGTTAGTCAGATTTTCTCTTCCAGAAAACAGATAAGCTCATTACTCACAGTTGGATTAACTCTTTGTGGCAAGACTGGGCACAGATGATATGACATGCTATACTCTACCAGGCAGAATTATTAATTTTATTTTATTTTTATTTTTTTTGGGGGGTTTACATCCACTTTAAGGTAAGAAAAATGTTAGATTTAGTTTCTGCCTGCATTTCAGCTATGCTCAGAACAGAGCCTTAAAGAGTTTGTAAACCTCCATGGGGAAGTTGTACCTATAATAAGGCTTACCTATAGGTACTGTAAATATCTCCTAAACTTGCAGTAAAAACTAAAACAGTAAAGTTAGCCTTTTTTTTTGGTATAATATGGAGGATGATGTTACACTGCGAGAATCGTGATCTTTATTCCAAGCAACAAAATTGTGATTCTCATTTTAGCCAGAATCGTGCAGCTCTACTGTGTGCTGTGAGGTGGGGAGGGGAAATGAGGCAGCTGGATATGCAGAAAAGTCTTTCTATGTCCTCTGATAAAGCCCTGTGTACCATCAACCATTACCACTCTTTATGTGCAACTGGGCTCCAGTATTTCATGGTGACCGGAAACCCACCAGACCAATGAAACATCACCGTGGGGAACACACATGTAGGAAAGAAGTCGCTGCAAAGAGACAGCAGAAGATGAGCAGCACTGGAATACTTCTTTAACCTTTTTTTTGTACTTTATTTAAAGTGTCACAAAGGATTCATTTAGATGTGCAGTTGGGTGGTAAAAATGTGCAGTAGAGACGTGTTTTTGCCACCCACCAATGGCCACCCTTAAGCTGCATTAGGCAGCAGATGAGGGCATTTTACAGTAACGATGCATTCGGCATAATGAGTTTCCCCTATAACAGTTTTTAGTGTCAGAATACAAGGATCCTTCTGGCCAGACTATAACCCTGATGTAACGGTGTTATGTTGGAGTTATTGACTGGCTGCTCTGCTGTAAGTTGGGGTTAGGGGGGCGCAAATTACTTACCCCTGTTAACTTTTTTTTTTTTGTCAACTTTTTTAGCTGGCTCCTAGATTCAAAGCAAATTTGTCAAGCCCTGCATTATGCTTTTACTTTGCAGGGAACTAAAAAGGACTTAAAACCCATCAGGGTTTACTTCCTCTTTAAGCTGGCCACAGACCAATCGATCAAAATTTGGCTGGATCAACTTTTGTACAACCAGCCTGTTGGTTCAGTTCACTGTTGGTGGTTATAGGATCCTTGTATTCTGATGGTTGGGGAAACCTCCAGCTGTCAGAGTGTAATAAACCAGTGGGAGAGATTGCCCCATCATCAACGAATGTGTTGATGGGGAATCAAGTAATTTTCTTTCCTGCAACTTGTGGTTGCAGGAAAGAAGATTGATTAACCCCTTGCCGCTGCCACCTCCTGGCTCTTTAAGAGGATCAGAGCATTCAGATCATGTGATTGGTTGCCACAGGGGTCAAATGATCGAAAGCTCCCGATTTGCAAGTGTGCGTCAGGCGCATTCCTTGACAGTTGACTTATTGTGGTGGGAGCGTGCAGTGAGCATGCTCACAGCAAAGTAAACTGTTTATCTATAGGCACATGTATACGGTTGCTCTGCATTGAAGCCTATCCACCAAGAGGTCACAAATATGTGTGGGGCCAGCTGGAAGAGGGTAATGTATTGCCTGCCTTGAGCCCCATACACATTCCCCCGAGATTCGGCTCGTATGTACTGCTGCCAGTCCGAAGGGGCATGACCGAAAAAGGTATGCCAACCGCCCGCCCCCCCCTGTCTAGAGGTGCACCGAATGGAAATTTTGGTAATGAAACCAAAAATGCAGGATTTAAAAAATATATATTTTTAAACACTGCTCTACAAAATGAAAGGAACACTTTGAAACCACATCAGATCTCAATGGGGAAAAATATCATGCTGGCCATCTATACTGCTATGAATTGGGTAATGTGTTAGGAACAAAAGGATGCCACATCATATTTCGCCCAATATGTTTCGGCAGGCAAAATTTCGGTGCACCTCTACCCCTGTCAGAACACAATAGAACAACAGGGGAGATCGCTGGATTGTTAGTACAGCGGTTCTGACCTGAGCTGTCAGGTTTTTTTGCTCAACCCGCTGGGTTGAACGGGAAAAAAAAAAAAAAAAAAACCTAGCACTGTGTATGAGGCTTAAAGGAGTTGTAATCCCTTGAAGAATACAATGCATTCAGGTGAAAAACCTCCTGAGCTGCAGCTGCCCCCCTTTTACTTACCTGAACCCGATCGTTCCATCGATGAGCACAAAAGCTCCTGCTGGTGTCTCGGGTCCTCGTTGGATAGATTGATAGCAGCAGAAGCCATTGGCTCCCACTGCTGTCAATCAAATCCAGTGACTGAGTCGGGAGCGGGGCCAAAGTCCTGCTGTCTGTGTCAATGGACGGAGCAGCAGGACTCGGGAGCGCGCCCGCATGAGTGCCCCCATGGAATGCGGCTCTCCGTGGGGGCAATCGAGAAGAGGAGGACCCAGAAGCGCCGCCGAAAAGGAGGATTGGGGCTGCTCTGTGCAGAACAGGTAAGTATAACATGTTTGTTATTTTAAAAAAAAAACAAAAAACAAACCTTTACAATCACTTTAAGGCTGCATTCACGTTACAGCATTTTAAATTGTATGCAAATTTGCCTCACGATTTGAAAATGCCGATGTTTGAATGACAAATTGCGCAATTCGCATTTGAGATACCATTCATTTGAATGACACCTCAATTTGCGGTGTGTGTATGCCGCGTTTATCCCACGATAAATCATGCCAACACACATCATGGGAAGCCTGTCGCCCAAAAGTAGCTCCTGAACTTTATTTGGATGACAGGCTTCCCGCGATGTGTGTTGCTGCGATTGCAACGCAATTTATCGCCCGACAATCGCGGCAGGCCTGCACCGCGATATGAGGCGTCATTCAAATGAATGGCTTCTCAAATGCGAGTCCAGCAATTTTCTCATTCACACATCGGTGCTTTCAAATCACGGGCAGATTTGCGTTACAAAATGCTATATGGACGGTCCCCGGGTTACAAACAAGATGGGGACTGTAGGTTTGCTCTTAAAGCGGAGTTCCACCCAAGAATGGAACTTCCGCATTAAGCACTCCCTGCCCCCTTACATGCCACATTTGGCATGTCATGTTTTTTGTGGGGCGGGGGGGAGGAGTGTGTCCCCAGGTTTCAGAGGGACTTCCTGTCCCTCTTCCGCCTTTTGTTTCTGGGCCGCCTAGGCGACTCTTCCTCTCCCCCTAAGCGGCCCCTCCCCCCTGGCAATCTTCTGGCACACGTCACAGGTCCCAGAAGAGTGCCTGGCCACTAGGAACACGACTCGCGCATGCGCAGTGTGCACCGGTGCCCACACTTACAATGACGGCGCCGCAGGGAGGAGGGGGAGACGAGCGAGGCTTCGGGCGCAGCCATCACTGGACCGGGATACAGGTGAGTGTCTGTTTATTAGAAGTCAGCAGCTACACTTTTTGTAGCTGCTGACTTTTGATAAACGAAAAAACTAGTGGAACCCCGCTTTAGGTTGAATTTGTTTGTAAGCCAGAACAGATATATAATATAAGTGTAGCTTCAGCCAAAAAAAGTTTTTAAGCTTTTTGGATAGCATAGGGAAGGGTTACCACCCCTGTGGGTTATGTTTTGTTGTCTGTTTTTGTTCAGAAGATTTCACCTCACTTCCTGTCCCAATGATAATTGGATTTTGAAAATTTTAGGTTGTTGTGGAAACCAACCTTGGTGATAAAGCATCAGTGGAGACACCTTTCTCCCATAATAACTCTTACAGGAGTGAATTTCCCTTCCTAGGGGGAGATTTCCTCTCACTGCCTGTTGTCTCCCTCAGTTTGTAAGTAGGAGTCGTTTGTAAGTCGGATGTTTGTAACTAGGGGACTGCCTGTAGTGTGAATGCAGTCTCAAAGTGATTGTAAATAATTTTTAAATAACAGACATGTCATACTTACCTGCTCTGTGCAAGGGAACCTCCTTTTCTGGGGTCCCCCTGTGGTGCTCCTTCTCTTAATCGGGTGCCCCCACGGAGAGCCGCATTCCATGGGGGCACCATTGACACAGACAGCAGGACTTAGGCCCCGCTCCCCTGGCCTACCATGTCACTGGATTTGATTGACAGCAGTATCAGTCTCTCCAATGAGGATCTGAGACAGCGTCTGGAGCTTCTGTGCTCGTCGCTGGAAGGATCGGGTTCAGGTAAGTAAAAGGTACAAATAACACACACGTGTGGCATCTCCACAAGTGGGGGAATATATTTTGCAGTTTTTTTTTCGTGGTGGGTCATAGTACAGTAATGGAATAAGGCACACTTTGTTTTTTTTTTACCATTTTGGGCCAGTTTTCCTTTCATAATAAAGCAAAATTAAGAGATATCAATTAATATTCTCCACCAAATGAAAGCCCAAGATCTCCACCTGGACGCACAAAGTAGTTGCAATGGTAGTTTTACGAACGCATGTCAAAGTTGCAAAATTGGGCCTGGGCATTCACGTTTTGTTTTAACCCCGGGCATGAAAGCGTTAAGCACTGCAATTTTTCACGCAAGCGTTTTCTGGTGGAACGCAGAGAGCCGGAAGCCCTCCCCCGGCTGACACTCACACTTCCCATCCTTCACATTTGCTGCACGACTTTAGGACACACTGACTGCCCACACCAAGGGGGATTTGCAGCTCTGCTGCTTAGAGGTAACAGCATTTTTACCTCCCCTTTTTCCTCTGTGGGCAATCTTTATTTTCTGGGGGTTGATTCTTGGTAAGAATCTATATGGGTTGGCACAATTATCATGTTGGCAAGCTTTTGACTTCTGATGACAAACATTACTAGAACTATAGCTTACTACTAACTTGATAAACATTTCTTCTAGTTTAAAGTTAATTTTTTAAGTAATTTTATGATTCTCATGCTCACTGTATGAAGTGTGTGATGAGATGATTTGTTATCAGCAAGCTTTTCTCATTGGTAATCACTTCCAATAATCTCGTTCCTTTCATGATCAAGTCATGTCTAAATGATTCCGTACAGTTTAGGGTAAGGTGACCAGATTTTTAAAATGAAATCCAGGGACATGTGTTTTTTTTTTTATTATTTTTTTTTTTTTTTTTTTTTTTTTTTTTTTTTATTGGCAAATAGTAAACTATTTTATAAGCATATTTTCCTCTAATTTATATATGCAGTATGTGTTTATGGAATGATTTATGATCTATACGTTATTTCTCACATTTTGTCCATGAGATTAAAAAAAATTTGAATTATTTAGCATATGCCTACCAAATGTTGATAAGATAGAGAAAATACTTTTCAATGCATATTTTGTATTTTAGTTCAGGGGTGCACAATGTTACAGAGTACAGAGTTCAAGGGTGCGATATATACAGTCCGGTGGGCAGGGCCGTCTTTACCGCAAGGCAAAAGGGGCAGCTGCCCAGGGCCCTGTCATTTGTTTTGGGGCCCAAAGCAGAGCTGCCCCTAAAGCCCACAAATCAGGACCTCCATTGGCGGGCCCGATGGCACTGCATATCCACCGTGCACAGTGGCAGACAGTGACATAGGCAGCATGCTATGCATTCTGCCTGCGTGTGTACATCAGATCTGAGGCCAAGCCGAGGGATCCCGCCGCGTAGTGGAGAGCTACAGTCCGCCGATGTCAGAGAGGAGTCTGACACCGCAGCTGGCCAAGTGGTGATGAAGTGAAGGAGTACTGCAGAGAGGAGGCAATGACATTCCTCAGGCAGCATGGATGAGCAGAATGCCGGTGGGCGGTGAGAGTTCTGACTCTGAATGAGCAGTGTGCTTAGTTGAGCTGAGGTTTTCCATTGTTTTAGCTGCTAAACTATTACAGGCAGTCCCTGAGTCATGAACATCTGAGTTACAAACGACTCCTACTAACGAACCAAGCCGAGCAGTGCCAGACACATCCCACAGTGCTGTATAGCATAGCCATGAGAGCCCCAAATAACACAACTGCACACTGAGTGCCTGTTCACATATGTCCGGGTATCCGGAGTGCGGATTCAGTATGCATTGAAAAAGAGTCCTGTCCAATGAGGTCTGGCTCAGGTGAAAATTCGGGTCCATTGATTTCTATGAGAACACTTCTAAATTGCACGTCATTCAGTTGTGAATAGGATACAATACTGATCTGATCCTGATCAAAAACTGACCTGAAAAACTATTTTGTAAATTAGCTGTGAAAACCGAGCTTTAATTCACATGCACATGTGTGAACCCAGCCTCAGCAGTGCCCGGAACATCCCACATCACTGCACAGGTTGAAGTTACATTGAGGCTGGGTTCACACCTATGCGAATTGGATGTGGCTTAAACCGCATCCAATTCGCAGGACACTTGAAAACACATTGTTTTCGATGTGTCCAGTTCACAAATGTCCGCTGCATTCGCACTCCACATTGCACAGAAAACGTGTGCGCTCCTATTGTGTTCGGTGGCAGCGGTGGTGGGGGAGTGATATCCATCCACTAATGGTGATGAGAGGATTGGCAGCGGTGGTGGTGGGGGGGATGGGATCAGTAGCAGCAGTGGTGGGGGGATGGAATCAATGGCAGCGTTGGTGGTGGGGGGATGGGATCAGTGGCCGCAGTGGTGGGGGGATGGCATCATTGGCAGCAGTGTTGGTGGTGGGGGGTGGGGATCAGTCCACCAAGGGTGTGGGGGGTGGGATTAGTGGTGGTGGTGATGGGGGTAGAATCAGTCCACTGCCACTGATGTCATCCCTATCCCCCTCCCATCACCACTGCTTGATGGGAGGGGGGTGGGATGAGTTAAAGGCAGCGGTGGTGATGGGATCAGTGGCGGAGCAATGGTGGGATGGTTGGGATCGGGCAGAGGGAGGGATGGATGGGATCAGGTACAGTGGGATGGATGGGATCAGGTACTGAAGGTGGGATGGAAGGGATCAGGTGCAGAGGGATGGTGGGATGGAAGGGATCAGGTGCAGAGGGATGGTGGGATGGATGGGATCAGGCAGACGGAAGGATGGTGGGATGGGATCAAGCAGAGGCATGGTGGGATAGATGGGATCAGGCAGAGGCATGGTGGTGAGATGGGATCAGGCAGAGGCATGGTGGTGAGATGGGATCAGGCAGAGGCATGGTGGGATAGATGGGATCAGGCAGAGGCATGGTGGGATAGATGGGATCAGGCAGAGGCATGGTGGGATAGATGGGATCAGGCAGAGGCATGGTGGTGAGATGGGATCAGGCAGTCACCTGCTCTCAGTATTATTCGGTTCCCCCTCCTCCATGCTCTGTGTGTCTCTGCCTCTCTGCTTCTTTCCCGTGTCTTCAGTGATGTCTCTCCTGACATGGAGTCACCAGGAAGAGCAGAAAGCTCCTCCCCCTTCACCCTACTGGTAGTCAGTTCGTCAGCTGACTCACTGCACCAGTCTGCTCTGCCTCCTGACATCATTCCATGTATCTGACTGCAGCGCAGGGCTCTCCACAGTGTCAGAACAGGCGGGCAGGAGCCCTGAGGAGTCTCCTCGGTCCTGACATCTGGTCATCCTAGTTTAAGGTTTATGATTTCACTTGATTACTATATGGCTTTCTGTGTAATTAAAGTGTTACTAAACCGAGGACCCGGCATTTACTGTATCTGGTCTCCCACAGTACAAAGAACATGGAAATGCAATAGTTTTAGTAAATATAAACTGCTAAATACCCTTTCTCATCAGCAGTATATAGCAGTCTTGTGACTTCTATCAGTGTCTGGTTAAAGCTTGTAGGAGGAGTTTTCATTCCCCTCTGGCTGTCCTATGAAGCTGCATGACCCCTGCCCCTCTGTCTGGACAGTGCTGATTGGCCCTGTGCTAATCACATGGCACCCTCGCAAAAAAAAAAGAAAGAAAGAAAAAGAAAAAACCTCTCTAGCAACACACACCAAACTGACCATGTGCAGACTGCCCCCAAGGCTCTGTACTATCAGAAGATGGCTTGGGGACAGTGGAAAGAAGGGGGGGGGGGGATCAGAGAAGACCAGATCAAACAGCCTTTTTACAAAATGCAGAGGATTAACTCCTTAGGGTCCACAGTGAGTATAACAAGCATGCTTTAAAGGGGATGTAAAGGCAGAAGGTTTTTTTTATCTTAATACATTCTATGCATTAAGATAAAAACCTTTTGTGTGTAGCAGCCTCCCCAGCACCCCCTAATTACTTACCTGAGCCCCTTCTCTCTCCAGCAATGTCTACGCACACTCCTCCTGATTGCCTGAGACACAGCAGTGGTGCCATTGGCTCCCATGTCTGTCAAAGGGATGAGAGGGGACGGGGCCCCTTGTCTGAATACGCGGAGCTCTGACTCGGCTCGGGTACCCCCATAGAAAGCTGCTGGCTGAGGGGCACTCGCCAGAGGGAGGGGCCAGGAGAGCAGAAGAGGGACCTGAGAAGAGGATGATCCGAGCTGCTCTGTGCAATTCCAACTGCCCAGGGTAAGCAAGTATAACATGTTTGTTATTTTAACCACTTGCCGACCGTGTAACGTGGATACACGTCGGCAAGTGGCACTCATTGTTGTGGGAGGACGTTCTATAACGTCCTCCCACAACCGCGCTCCCGCGCGCCCCCTGGGGCGCGCACCTGGGAGCATCCGTGACCGCCGGGTCTATGAGACCCGGCGCATCACGGATCACGGTAAATGACCGCTTGGAGCGGCCGTT
>BLSH010332128.1:358849-369065 GCA_018402905.1 Glandirana rugosa | reverse complement strand
GGCTCCGGGCAGGACTTCCATGGTACCTTCCTCTCTCTTTAACCTCTCTATATCCATCTAGCTCCTTCACTAGCCTCCCCTCACTTCTTCTTTTTCCCGCATCTTCTGCCCCTTTTTCTCTTCTTTCCTATTCTCTGTCTCAACAGGGTGTTTCGCTTTTTGAATACACATACAGTGGGTCTAAGGGCGCTCCCGATCCTGGGAACTGGCCCTGGTTAACTCTTAATGAGTGGGTTTTTCCTGGGGGGGGGGTCCTGGGGGACTCCGGAACACTTCCTAGCACAGTATGTTCCCATTAGGGGTGCTGGGGGTTGGTTCGGGATTCTCTGGGGGATGCCCCCCTATTTCCTTTTTTTTCACCCGGGGTTGTTTCCGTGAATACTCAAGTTTTGTTGTCACTTAACTGTATGTGAAGTTTGACAAGATGTGAGCTACCTAATGCTTATTGTCGATATTTGTCATTGTAATTGTGAAATACCAATAAAGCTTTCAAAATTTAAAAAATAAATTTCGGAAAAACCTTCCGTGTTGGCCTGCACACCTGGCTGTGCCTTGAAAGGGGAGATTGTGGCTGACCCTGTGCTAGAAGGCAGCCACAGTGGGTTTGCCAAGGAATCTGGAAGCTGGGTTTGGGCCCTAATTCTTTGCTGTGAAATTCCAGTGCTTGTACTGGGCCTATCCTCCTGGGGTCTAGGGCCGTTGGCATTTTCTGATTGGCCATTGGGGTCTCTGGCGCTGCTGGTAGCTGCCTCGTTTTCAAACTGTCTTCTTTTCAGATGGAATACTTCCTCCTCAAATTCAGACGATCATATATTGCCTTCGACGGGCTCGTATTCCAAATCAGAACCGGAATCGGAACTGTAACTGGGCGATGAGAGCTCCCCGCTGCTCTCATCGGTCAGGCTTAGAATTTGATATGCCTCTTCTGGAATGGATACCCTTTTGGACATGGCGGCTGTATGACAGGTGACACTGATGGACTGCTTGTCAGAGACTAATAGGCTGCTCGTCAGGGACTAATGGGCTGCTCGTCAGGGACTCATGGGCTGCATGTAAAGGACTAATGGGCTGCACATCGAGTAGTTTTTTTGGCTGTACTTCAGGTACTGCTGGGTTGCACAACAGGCACTGATGGGCTCACGGGACAGGTACTCAGATGGGATGACAAGTACTCAGATGGTGTAACAGGTACTCAGACAGGGTGACAGGTACTCTGATGGTATGACAGGTACTCTGACGGTATGACTGGTACTCTGATGGACTGACAGGTGCTCTGATGGACTGACAGGTAC
Source organism: Glandirana rugosa (assembly GCA_018402905.1). Classification (NCBI taxonomy): domain Eukaryota; kingdom Metazoa; phylum Chordata; class Amphibia; order Anura; family Ranidae; genus Glandirana; species Glandirana rugosa. The sequence continues at coordinate 367,773 of BLSH010332128.1, read as the reverse complement.
TCTGAAGGTATGACACGTACGCCGATGGACTGACAGGTACTCTGATGGACTGACAGGTACAAGTAATACCATAGGATGGCCACCTTAATGTCGGGCCCCAGCTCTGTAAGCTCAGTATACCCAACACATGAACAGGAAAAAAAAGAGAAAAAGAAAAGAAAAACTGTAAACACATATTTGACTATATGTGAGAAAAATGTGAGAAATAATAACACTATGGACATCAAGATCTGCACAATGAGAAGACAAAGAACTGGGGTCAGTGTCAGGTATCATAGCATGAACTTAAAGCCACTCAATAGATATTATTTCCTATAAGTAACGTGTTCTTAAGATGGTGTGTGAGGTTGCTCCGAGGAATATTGGGAGGAGTCCCACACCTCCCAAACCCTAGAGAAATGTGGCACAGTGTCGTCTACCATTGTGGTCATATGTTGCATTTTTCTTATATCAGGTAGAGAGAACCTGTGGGAGAGTCGGGGAAGGTAGAAAGCAAACACCTAGGGATGACCCATTTCACTGCTAAGAGGACAAAGGATGCTAGCCTTTTCCCAGTTTTCAAAATACCTGGGATTGGGAGTCCCAGCAAGTAATGTAGGGGACTGAGTGGAACCGGAATGCCAAGTAGTGTTTTTAGCACATTTTGGATCTGAATGAAGAATGGCTGTATAGATGGGCAGTCCCAGAAGATATGTAGGTGAGTGCCTATGCCTTTATTACATCTCTAACATTGATTGGAAGTCTGTGGATGGCGTGCATGAAGGATGTCTGGGGTTCTGTACCAGAATAAAAGAATCTTAAGCGCTGTTTCTTTTTGTATTACACATCTGGAGACTTTAGAGGTTGATACCCATATTTTCTCCCAATCTATCAAGGAGATAGGTCGATTCAAATTTGTGGCCCACTTCCTCATATAATTGTGGCTGACATCAGTTAGCGGGATAGCCTCATGGAGAATTTTATAGATAGTTGAAATCTGCCGAGGTTCATAAGGGCCTTTAGCGCAAAGTACCTCAAAGTCAGTGGGTCTATCCAATGAAAGGGTCTTAGATATGTTAGAGAAAAAATGTTTAAATTGTAGATAGGAGTAACTGAGCTTATCGGAAAGCTCATGTTTAGATTGTAGGTCTGGGAAAGAAAGGATTTTATACGTCACCGGGTTTACTAGATGTCGTAATTGAAATATCCCTGCTTTAGTCCATGGTAACATTCGATCATAGGATAGACTGTCTGGGATATCTTGGTTGAAGAGTATGTTCACAAGAGGAGGATGTGGAGATGAGAGAGAGAATTTCCCTGAACATTTCCTCCAGATAGATAAGGTAAAAAGCATGGGGCCTAGACATAGGGATTTCAGATGGGGGGTATGTTTACCTGAAGAAGGCCAAAGCATATAACATAGGTGTACGGGCCTAGTGATGCTCAATTCTATCTCAGCCCACCTATTTGGAGCCATTCTAGATGTCCAAGAGGTTAAGGTGCGTAAGTGTGTGGCGTAATAATATTTTATTAGATCTGGTGCTCCCAGACCTCCCCTCTTTTTAAGGGCCGTAACTACTGAGCCTGCAATCCGGTGGGAGGCATTATTTCATATAAAACATAAACATTGCCTCTGGAGTAGTTTCAGCTTTGCCAGTGGAATGGGAACAGGAACAGTTTCAAATAAGTACAATCATTTTGGGAAGATTGACATTTTAAGAACATTGACTCTGCCTAGAAGGGAGAGCGGAAGGGAGGACCGTTGTTGCATTAAACGATCAAGCTCAGCAAATAGGGGTGGGAAGTTTGCCTGGTAAATCGCAGAGTAGGAAGGGGTAAGACGTATACCTAAGTATTTAAGTGATTGGGTGCACCAGTGATATTGAAATGTTGTCTGTAAGGAGGTCAGTTGTGTCGATGGTACATTAATGGGTAAGGCTTCAATTTTGGAAGAGTTAATCTTAAATCCCGAGATTGAGCTGAAAGTCATCAAAAGTCTGTGCAAGGAGGGGAGGGATGTGTGGGGATGGGTAAGGGTCAGTAAAATATCATCCGTGAATAAGGATAGTTTATATTCCCGTTGTCGCAGCCGCACTCCCGAATATCCGCCTGGCCCCTTATGGCTACGGCCAAGGGCTCCAGGCTGAGAATAAAAAGAAGAGGTGACGGGGCAACCCTGTCTAGTGCCACTACTTAGGGAGAATGACTGCGACAAGTAGGAGGACAGCTGGACTTGAGAGGTGGGTTTTGAGTATAGTGCTCGCAGTGCCCCAATGAAGGAGCCTGAGAAACCATACTGATGTAATACTGCGAACATATAGGGCCAACTCAAGAAATCAAAAGCCTTCTGGGCATCGAGACTCAGAACAATGGCAAAGTGTTTAGTCTTGGTCAGTAGGTCAATAAGGTCTATGCTCCTTCTTGTATTGTCGCCTGTGTGCCTGGCTGGGACGAAACCCACTTGATCTTTATGTATCAAAAATGGCAGTATTAACGATAGTCTATTTGCCACCATTTTTGTGAATATTTTATAATTCAGAAGGGCAATTGTCGATAGTTGTCCGGGGAAGCAGGATCTTTTCCTGGCTTTGGTATTACCGTTATGAATGCGGATAAAAATTGACTATGTAGAAGTGTATTGTTTTGCAAATAAGTAAATAGTTGTAACATGTGAGGGGCTAAAACTGCGAGGAATGTTTTATAATAGGGGTACAGGAGACAATCTGGGCCTTGAGCTTTATGTGATGGCAAATTACTTATAACCTCCGCTAATTCCTCAGATGTAATAGGCGCATTGATCTGTGCATTTTGTTCCAGGGTAATTCTGGGCAACTGTAAAGTGTTTATGAAAGCTTCAAACTTCTCTTGGGTAAACTTAGAGTTCAGGTCAGTGCTGAGACAGTTGTACAAGTTCTCATAATACCTGCCCAAGACCTGAGACATAGTGCGGGGGCAATTGGTGGGAGTACCATCTGACTGTAGTAGATAGTCAGGTATTGACATGAATGATCTCGGTTTTAACCTATTGACCAACATTTTATGTGGCTTGTTAGCATACTCATAAAACCTCTGTCTAGACCAAAGTAGTGATTTGTACATGTTGCTCAGGGGCAGAGGTTTGATATGGTTGCGCACTGCCACCAGTTCTCAAGCGATCTACAGTGGGAGCTTGTAGTAGTTTCTTTTCAGCAGCACGCAACTGGACCAAAAGCTCTTCTTTAAATTTGTTGGAGTCTCATTTCAGGCGTGAGCCTGTAGAGATGCATTCCCCCCTAAAAAAGGCTTTATGAGCTTCCCATAAAGTGGAAACCTCCGCTACTGAGCCTGCATTCGTTTGAAAAAATTCTGAAAGCTTGTCCTGTAGGTCTCTTTTAATGTTGGGTGTTTGCAAAAATGTCTCATTCAGATGCCAATGACAGGTTCTTGATGTTGAGAAGACATGGCCAGGTCTAGGACAATAGGGGCATGGTCAGACCACATAATGGGATTTATCTCTGAAGAAACTACACTCGGGAGCACTGGTGCTGTGACGAAAAAATGATCAAGTCTGCAGTATAATTTATGGGGGTAATAAAACGTATATTGTTTGAGGGTAGGGTGTCGTACCCTCCATGTGTCATAAAGGTTGTAGGACCTAACCAATTTGCAGAAGGCTGTGGACATTTTCTGAGCATGCAATGGTGGGGTGGGTTGGAAAAGTACGTATCTATCTCTATTTTATGACATGCAGAGATTGAAAACCCCTCCTATAATTGTAAAGGGTTGGGAATAGGATCGTATTTTTTCAAAAACCTTTGTATGGAATCCAATTTGACCCACATTAGGAGCATACACGTTTGCTAAGGTAAAAGATGTGCGTAAGGGATCACAGTTCAGGAGAATGAAGTGACCCTGAGGGTCCAGGAATGAGGATGTTATGTGTATATTACAAGAGCGTTTGATTAAGATAGCAACTCCAGCTTTCCCTGAGGGATCGGAGGCTACGAAAGTTATGTAGAAATGTTTGGAGGCAAATTTAAAGGAACTACCAGATTTGAAATGAGTCTCCTGAACCATGATCACGTCGGCCCCTGAGGATCTGAATTCCTTCAAGGCCAGCCATCATTTTTGTATGGAATTCAGACCCTTTACATTACAAGAATATATTTTCAAAGCCATAATGTTGTAGGATTAAACCTTTCAATCGATACCTTGATAAGAAAAAGTATAAGAGACCTTGGTGTACAGATCTTGAACACAGTGGTAGAATACCTGGTAGGGGACAGTTCAGTGTCTTGTTGCATGTTGATTCCATGGCGTACATGGAAAATAGTTGGAGAAGTGTCTGTTGATGAAAAGAGAAAAAAAACAAAAAAACAAGGAACATAATAAAACACAAAACATTTTTGAGAGGCCTGAGGTGAAAAAAAAACCTCAGGAGTCCAGGGCAGCCGCCTCTGGACATGAAGGGGTGCCTGGCCTGAGGTATGGTCAGAGCCAAAAACAGCAACCACAAAGTGGAAAATATGGTCCCGTCTCTTCTGAGAAATACAAAAAATAGTTCATACCTAACATCTGAGAACAGAAAAAAAGAAAATGATCCTTGGATAGGACAATGAAATCTGAAGAACTGTGAAATTTGGGCCCAAATCACAGACAGACAAACTCAGTCGTCTATGGAAAACAACACGATCATCTCAAGGAGAGTCCAAGTCTCAAGTAGGAGATCTCGAGGGGGCAGACCGCTGGGGAGTAGAAGAGGGTTTTCATGTTCTCTGACGCACTTGTGTCCAGATCTTGGCAGGAGTCAAGAGGGATCTTGTGATCATGGGGGGAAGCTGGAGCTCTTCTTCTGGTATAGGCGGGAGGCCTAAGTTGCGCATGAAGGATTCACTTTCAGGAAAATCCCTTATGGAATATTGAACACCATCTTTAGAGGCCGATAAATGGAAGGGAAAGCCCCAACGGTATGCCACCTGAAATTTTTGTAGATGCATAGTGACCGGGCGTAGGTTGCGTCTTTTAGCCAGAGTGATGGGTGAAAGGTCACTGAAGATTTGGATTTTGTTCCCTTTATAATCTATGAGTGATTTATTGCGTGTAGCCACAGTTAGAGCCTCTTTGCTTTCGTAGAAGTGGAAGCGTACTATTATGTCTCTCGGGTTGGCATTAGGAGGCAGTTTAGGTGCCAATGACCCGTGGGCTCTAATCGCCAATCTATGTCTGGAATATGAGGAGCCAAGGTGACGAATAAACCCAAAAGGAACGGGCGGATCTCTTTGTCGCTGACCGTCTCAGGGACCCCGCGCATCCACAGATTTTGTCGACGTTACCTATTTTCCAGGTCTTCTTGTTGGAGCTGATGCTGAGAGACTGTGTGTTTGAGGACAGCATTGTCTTCTTCTAAAACATGCACATATTGCACCAATTCATCAAATTTGTTTTCCAGGGTGTCAGTACGCTCCCTTTGTTTGTAAATCTCCGCTCTGAGCTCCTGGGCAATTTTCCCAACTTCTTTAGCAATGTTATGTGTCAAATCCTGTAATAGGGTCTGAAGTTTTAAGTCCAAAACCTCTACTGTAACCATTACAGTGGGTACAGGAGGTGGAGGGGTTTGGGTTAATTGCGACATGCCTTCTGCTGTAGCGAGGAGGTCAGCAGGCTCCGGCGGTTCGGCCGTGCTACTCAAGGCTGGAGACTGCAGCCTAAGCAAGTAACGTTCCATGGAGTGTAAAGTCTGGGGCTGTGATGTCGGGTTGAACTCTCTATAGAAATGTTTCTGGAATCCTATCATGCCCATATGCTGTGCGAACTTCTAGGATCATAAATGTTGGGACCCCTGCTACTAAAGGTACATTTGTTGTGGAGCAGGGGCCGGAGAGGAAGAGATGGGGACCGGGGTCACATATTCATATGTCAGCCATCTTATAGGTTTACTACAAGTCCATCTTTGGGCATTTGCCCCACAGGGTAGTTGTACTACTGCAAAAAGAGGGTGAGCCGCGGCAGGGAGGCCTCAAGAGGTGATGAAGGTGTACCAATATGGCCCCAAAATAAAGCTTTTCCACTTGCCCTTAATAGTAACAGGACCAGGGAGTCTTAGGAGGGTTGTCTGGGCATCAGCTTGTATTTTTACAGTGGGCACCCCTGAGAGAAAAGCACCTAGGCCTCGGATTCAGGTGAGGGGTGTATCAAGATGGCGACCTAAGGAGGCCGCAATGAAGCCCCTGACTCGCGTAGCCGCCGGCTCCCCCGCCCGCCTCGGCTCTTGGACAGCGGAACTATAGGGCACCCTGGAGGGGGATCTAGTTTGCAGAGAAGTCTATCCTGGGCTTCTTTGGGCTGGATGTCCAAGCGGCCGGGTGGAAAGGCAAGAAAGGAGCCCGGTGACCAGACTTTGCGGCCTAGACTGTGCCGGCCGAGATTAATCTCTTCAGCGGCACCTCCGCCACTCGGTATAGGGGCAGAGCCGCAGCAGGGATTATGGTATGCCAAACAGTGGTGGTATTGAGCCTTGTCCGTCCAGATGGTGGTATGGTTCCTTGGGTTGCAGCTCCATTTCTGATGTAGGGTCGGGAGTTGTGAACCGCAAATTTAGGCCGGGGATTGAGTTGCGGCCTCCACCGCCGCGGGTGATGGTGGAATTTCAGCCTAAAAAATAGATAGGCCTGCAGTGCGGGACCCGTGCAGTGTGGATGAGGTGTTTTTACTTCTCTCCCAGCCCCGTGGAGCACGGATTCCAAAGGATTCTTTTCCCAGTTGTCAGAGCTCTTCAGGATTGCGTCCTCCTGCTGCTCGAGCCAGGCCACGCCCCCACACAGACGTCTTTAACCCCCGTGTTTTTTAGCATTTTTTGCACCTCTCCATGTTATTCAATGACCCCATAAAAACGCTGATGTTTTTGAGCTGTAGATGACGTGGGCGTTAGTGAGCTGAAAGCAGAACCCATGGCCAGTGAGTTCCGAGGCTGTAATGTTATGGCTTTTTTTATGCTGAGCCGGCAAAACGCTCACTAACGCGCATTAACACCGTAGCGGCGTTAACCAGCATTTTTAGCGCCAGAGTTTTCAGGTTAAAAATAGCAGAGGAATGTTTTCTTTGAAAAAATGCCTATTGACGCTGACGCTCACTAACGCGCATTAATACCAATGCAAAACGCAGACGAAATTGCTTTTTTGACGCCAATTTTTGCCTTACGTCGAGCCCAACGTTAAGCTTATTTTTTTTAATACGCCCCTGTGTTGGGCCATAGAAGTCACAAGACTGCTATATATTGCTGATGAGAAATTGTTTTTAGCAGTTTATATTTACTAAAATTATTGCATTTCCGTGCTCTGTGTACTGTGGGAGACCAGATATAGTGAATGCAGAGTCTTGGGTTTAGTAACACTTTAATAATCAAAACATTCCTGATATGAACTGTATACTTGTTGCAAGTCAGTGAATACGTATTGAAGGCTGAGGGTCAGCATTAAAGCCAGTCAAATAGCATTTTCAGAAGATATTCAGTAATGACACGGCTCCTATTTTTTTTTTTTTTTTATTAGAAAAGGTTTTATTGAATCATCAAGTTCAGAAATGTGATTCACAGGAAGGCAAGCCTTTCTCTGTTCCCTTACATTAATATGTAAAACAAAAATACAATAAAATGAAGAAGACAAATGATGTAAGTGCCATTTTACTTTACATTTTATTTAGGGATAAATCTAACTTTATTGCAAGCAGTGTCAGTTTCAGTCATGCTGCATAATGTATAATCTCCACCCTCTCACAATACGTGCCCTGCAAGCTAATGTTTTGATCCTGCTGTGTAAACATATGCTACAATATATTGTATTTTTGTAAAACATTACTGAGATATTTTATGTACTAGACATTTCTGTGTTTCTGTGTGAGAAAAAAGAAATATCAGAAAAATAATTCAACAATTTAAATGTTCATTTTAGTCCAAAAATTGTCCAAAAAACACACAGTTGTATAGCACGGCATTTGGGGCATTTTTTTGCAAGAAACAAGTCAGGGCCAACTTTCCAACCTCATAACCCCCTTTATATGCCGATGCATCTTAGGGCAGATGTGTTAAGGTGTCGGTCACATAGATGGTAGGCCTTGCTCCACTGTTGATCACTTTCAGAGGGCAACTGGGAGGCAATGGGGTTGATTTACTAAAGCTGGAGAGTGTAAAAACCGGTGCAGCTGTGCATGCTAGCCAATCAGCTGCTAACCTCAGCTTGTTTAATCAAGCTTTGACAATAAGGGCCGGTTCACATTGAAGCGGCGCGGAGCGGCGCTCCAGGCGATCTCAAAGCGGCTTGCTAGGCGACTTCTATCATAGAAGTCAATGCAAGCCGCCTGAGATCGCCCTAAAAATAGTGCAGGGGGGGGCGTGGCCTGGGACGACATGGCGTAGGAGGCTAAGAGTAAGAGCTCCTCCGTGCAGACATCCTGATCACGGAAATCCTTCAATAATCCTGACTGAATCCGACTACTTTACCTACCCTTGTGATCCGTAGCCACTAGAGACCGAGATGTCTCCCACAAAAAGACCCTCGGAAGCGCTACAGAAGCTGGACAGATTCCGCCACGAGGGGTCGGGGAGAGAAGATGGCGCCGAAGATCCCGCGTCGTCTGGGTCCCGCGACGACACTGCCAAGGTACTCGAGGCGATATCGCAATGTCAATCTACGCTTACCTCCCGGTAGAAGAGAGGGGCTGGGGAGCACCGCCTTAGACAGGTCGAAGACATCGCGAAGGCTCCCAGAAAAACACCCTCTGTAGAGCCAGAGATCACCGATGCCTAGTGTTCCCATCCATTTCATCAGCCTAAGTCAGTCCTAATAACTTCCTAAAGGCACTAGTCCTACAGACGTGCCTCCTCGAGAATGAGAATCGGAGGATGCGGTACAGCAGGGTCCGGTGCGGGGGGGGACGTGATAAAAATCCCGCTAGAGTCCGCCGAACGTAAC
>BLSH010332128.1:264298-278091 GCA_018402905.1 Glandirana rugosa | reverse complement strand
TTATACACATCTCAGTTCTCCTCTACCTATTCCCCATCTCCTACCCACTCCCCCTTTTTTTCATCCTCCTCCTCCTTCCCTACCCCATGGTTCCCAGCCCCACCCCAATCCCATTTTTTTCAGGGGCCAAGAAAGAAGCCCTAGGTGGAGCACCTTACTACTGCTGCTGTTTGTGTGGGCAGGATGTGCACTGTGACAACCCCTACTGACCTTCCTTTCCTATTCATCCCATGTGATTGGCACAGTATCGGCCCACAAAAGCAGCAGCAGTAATAAGAAGCTCCACCTCAGGGTCCTTCCATAACCCCTGCAAAGTTCCGAAAGAGAGCAAAAAACTCTGGAGGGGAAGGTAGAGGGGAAGTTGTCATTCCAGTATAGATTTAGCCCATGACAGCAATGCCAGAATAGGTGGGATCTGTGAAGGCAGCTTTCCTGCACAGCTCTGCTTGAGGAAACCATATCTATATTATTCAATACTGCCACTTTACTTTACCCTCCTACCCCCTGTACGGTGTCCACTTACCTACCCCCTGTACTGTGCCCTTTTGCTCCCTGTACTGTATCCTCCTGCCCCTTGTACTGTGCCCACTTACCCTCTCCTTATTCTGTGCCCTCCTGCTCCCCCCTGTTCTGTGCTCTCCTGTCCCCTATACTGTCCACTTATTCTCCCCCTATACTGTACCCTCCTAATACAGTTCATTTTTTATCACTTTAATTATTTTTCCCATTAAGGGCGTGAGTGGGGCCTCATATCTAAGTTTTGCCTTAGGCCTCACAAAGCCTAGAGCCGCCTCTGCCTATCTATTATAATGCATGTGCTTCTACTATGGAGGCTCTCAAAATTTAGTTAGGACTGCAGATAATACTGTGCAAATGAAAGCCCTGTTTTTAATGCATACTGCTAGACAGGATAGTTTGGTTGTTTGCAGGCTGGTCGGTAAGTTTCTTTGGTTTTCTTTAAATTTAAATAGCCAAATAATACAATGTAGCTCAACATAATGAAAGCCACAATGTTTATAAACATAAATACAGTACATATGCTTGGTTTGCATGGACTGTTTATTGATATTGATTTTTTTTTCTTTTTTTGGTTAAAGCGTATGTAAATCGGAAATCGCTTGTTTTGCTGTTGTCTTTATTTTTTGTTATTTCAGCATCATTATCCAAATAGTACAGTAATTGTTTTTGGAGGCACTTCCTGTCCTAGGGTGACATCCCTACCTGAGTGGCTCCCTAAGCAGGAGCAGCTTTGTCACCATAGGATGCTCCCACTATATACTATAAGCTGACATGCTGATACTCATCACATCCATGCATTTAGCCTGATGCTTGATAATTCACATTAAGGCCACTGAGAATATTTCACATCACAGAATGCAGAAAGTAGAAAACAGAAGTGTGAGAAAATAAGTATAAGAAAAGTAGATGCTTGCTTGTGATTCCTAATAATATAGTTTTCATTTATTATTTTTTTAATAACGGTTTAGTTAAACCTTAGGCTAACTCTGCACTATTTACATTTTTTTTTGTTTCGGAAAATTGAATGTTCAAGAGTGGAGCTGCTTTGAGTTTACAATACAGAAGAGAGTTTTCAGCAAAATGAAAATTTTCCATCAATGGTATAATGATATAGATATGATCAAAACTGTATTTTTTTTTTTTACCTTTGCTTGGGGTGACCTTTAATATCCTGTTGTTGCATTTTTTTTTTTCATTTTTCTCAATTTAGTATAGTGCATGTTTTTTTTTTCCAAAGCTGCCTTTGATAATCGTCATCTTTCCATTCTAATTCTCTTCAAGTTTGCATAATTATTACTTCTTTATTACAGAAATTGCTCTTTCAGCTTTTGATCCATTAATTGACTTTTACCCCTTGATTTTTTTTTTTGCTTCCTCCACATGGTCTCCTATTCTTTCATCATTTAACACCCTAGCCTCTCACACTGATCTTTACAACAATGCCTCCGTACATTCCATTATAGATGTACAGTAGACTATTAATCAATTTCTTGCTGGGTAATTATTTATGAATAATACAAACCTTTCATTATTTTTTCCTTGGTCCACACATTTGAAAGAAATTGTAGACACTGTTCATATATGAAATAAGGACAAAGTAATGCAGGTCAGTTGCCTTTAAAATTAATCAAGGGTATTCAGAATTGATGTATTGATTAAGCTGAGCATAAAACAAATTCTTTGAAAATAAGAGATACATGCTGAGATTGTGAGAGGAGGATAGACTGTGACAAATAGATTTTCTGCCAGTCATAAACTGCAGTTTGCTTCTGATTACTATGGCTTTAATATGTATTTAAAACAAACACATTTGGATTTACCGATCAAGAATCTCTGACATTTCCAATTCAAGGCAAATTTACATGTTCTCTTAATAGGTAATCCACCCCCCTCCCCCCTACCCACTAATATTTAATTTCCCTGTGCTCTCTCACCTACCTGTTCATCTATGGAAGCATTTAATCTAATCCCTGTGCTCCATGTTGGTCTGTGTTGGAGCTTACACAGGGTTAGTTCCATTCTTCCCTTCCCCATGTGATAGTGTTCGGGTGTTGAGATCCAAGTTCTACATTGTGGAAGAATGGGGAGAATATCACATGCTGAAAGCCCATAATCTGTCTCCCTCCATCACCAATTTCTTACAATATTACAGATCTCAGATGCAGACTTAGCTTCTGTACCATCTTAGGTCTTCTAAAATGGTAGGTCTACTAAAATGGTGTGCTGGGCATAAGTGCCACTATAGGAAATGATGGACATATCTGGTATGTGGCATTCCCATTATTCCCAATCTCTGCGCTATGAATGCTCATTAATTTATGACATGTCAAAACTCTTGCTCCTTGCAAGCACTGCCATGTCTTGGCCAAGCAGTAAGAGGGTCAAATTTGCATGGTATTTAATCATATTGATGAGGAGGATCTGAAGTAGATTATGGGCTTTCATCCTGGGAACTACACTTTAAAGGGCATTTTTTTTTCATTGACTCCCCCTTATTTGGTGGATTATTAGCAATGGATCCCAATAATTTATTCTTCCTCACTGATTGTTTAGAACCTTTCTAGACCCAATTCAGATCCTAGAGCTCCATGCAAAGCCAAATGTTCTCCGGTATTAGGGAAATCTTCTTTAAAAGTCAGTGTTGCAAAGTTGCAAACTCACCATACTAAGATTCAGTATTTAGTTAGGTGAAATTTGTAGAGCTTTAGTCTGTTTAATATAATGAGTGCAGAGAGACTAAAATGAATGAACCATTGAAAATCTGTGTTATTGTTTTATGGTAGCAGTATATTACCAGATTACTAAGCGCCATGTAGTTATCATGGTCTTGTTTAATTGTATTTTTTTATTACTGTAAGCAAGGTGTATTGTATATTTATTGAGCAGTGTCACTATGCAATAATATTTTGTGATTTATTTAAATTTAATTTTTGCAACAAGACAGTGTCACTGACATCTCGTTATGAAATGTTTTGCATATCTGCATGTCTCCCTTCAGTCTTAATTTTGATACATCTAGACTGTGTTTACATTTGATGAGTAATAAAGAAACAAAATTATAGCAAAAGTGAAAAATAGGAGTGTTATCTCTAAAGAATACAATGTTCTTTTGTTTGTGTTCCACTTACAACTACCTCTCTAATGAAAGCTGCCATGGCAGAAACATGGAATTCCCCTTGCCAACCTCAACTTCTGAAAATGCTAGTGGCCTGGCTGTTGCTTCAATACTTTAAAGGTGAACCCCATTCATTTATAAATGACATAGACAATACAGCCAGGTTTTCATAAAAAAATGTTTTACATGAATTTTTTTAAAAGCAATTAAGGTAAGTATCTGAATTTGACTTGCCTCAGAGTAGCAGAACTGGAAACCAATTAGCTATGCAGCATACAAATGTGCTGTCAAGAAACATGCTGGTAGGAAGAAAGAGCAGAGTCAGTAGGTAGATGACCTCCTTAGTCAGCTGCTGCTGTTTTACTGTCCAGTCAGAAGGTTGGATTACATCACTTTCTACATTCTGTAACTGTTGCAGTGGAAGTGGTGTCATCAACCTGACTGTGTGTGTGTGGCAAAGCTGTATAAATCTTAGATCCATAGGAGTAGATCAGGATGTACTGAAAGAGAATGGTACTAATGCAAGAAAGAGCAAGTGAATAACTGTACACCTCGAAGAAATAAGACTTCAGTTTCTTTATTTCAACAATTGTTATGATTAAGCGACTGTGATATAAAAGCACATCAACCATGTTTCTTGTGTAGCTGTGCTACTGCCAAGATTTTAACTGTTGATTAAAGAAACTGGAGTTTAATTTCTTTGAGGTGTGCAGTTATCCCCTTTCTCATTCTTGCACTTCTACAGTACGAACTGAAACTGCACCCTGGATATAGTGGTGGACTGACCTGGAGTGATGCTTGCTTTGTTGTATAAGGTTGATAATAGACTGGCAAAATAGCTCCATTATTTGCCAACTCGGATATCAAGCAGGGTGTTAGTATTTGTTGATGCTCATTATGAATATGTTACTGATAGTGGCCACAGGAGAGTGGCACAAAAAGAGAAGCAGATTAACCAGCTGTGCATTCTAGACTGTCTAGAAATGATCAACAAAGGAAGCTTTGGAAAAAAATGGACATCTTGAAGGTGCAGTCTGTACTATAACCCTTTTTTTATCACTACATTTGTGGTTTCTAGCTTCCTTGCTGCTGTGTTATTACATCAGCGGTAGTTATCAGCCCTGAGGAAGTGGAGGCGGATCCCAAACATAGGTCGGAAAGATTGGTGTCCTCTTGATTTCTTATATCTCCTTTGTATATAAGCATTTCACTTCTGGTTAAAATGGAATGCTCATGGTCATGTATTTTTTTTTTTTTAAATCAAAGTGAGCTATGGAACCAATGTTCTCAAAGAAAGGATAAAAAGCCCAAAATTAAAACAGAATATCAAAAAGTGTGATCTCTGTCTGCCATTTATGAAATTATACTATTTAGATGTGATTACTTCTCTTCTATGGCAAGAATTAACACTATTTTGGAAGAAAATAATATGGAAAGGACCACCAGTGACTGAAATCATTCACCTTGCATCGAAGGCTAGAATGATAAATATACGGACATTGCATCTGCCACTGTTCATAGACAGCAATAGCTGACATCACATGATGTATGTTGATGTTGACAACAGAAGGTGTGAGCTTAGAACCAAAATAATTTGGGGGGTAGGATAATTTATTTATTTCTTCATTATAAATGTTTACATGAAGAAAAATATTAGGTCATTTACATTTAACTTCACATGTAATATATAGACTTGTATTAAAGTGTATGGTATTGTGAAGCATTGTGTTTATCTTTTAAAGGATGGTGGCTAGCACATTGCTACCACTGCTATAACATGCTGCAAGTCCAATGCAGGATATGAAATTCAAGAGATAAATTTCCTGTTCTGCGCCAGAAAAATTTGCAGAAGCTTAGTTAAATAGATAAAGGACATAGATCTTTTTAGTCCATAACAGAAAAAGCAGATAACACTGCTATAACCTGCTTATTCATTCTCTTTCAAAACTACCACAACAGATTTATTTAAAGCTAGACAGTGGGCAAATATCTATATACACATGAATATATATACTGTATGTCAACTTTCTTACTCGCAAAATGTTTCTCTATCCAACCAGTTTTGTGATGCAGATGCACTGCCCTGACCTCCAGTGCAGTTAAAGTGTAAGTTCACCTTTTTGATTAATTTCCAAAAATACTCCTATGCAATTCTGTATCCAATGAATAGTACATACCAAAGCTGCTCTTGCAAATAGTGAAGGTCCTCCCATAATAGAGGTAGGTGTTGGGAGGCCTCTTCAAAAAAACTGCTAACCTCTCATTCCTCTTCGTCCTGCCATTTTCACAACAATGTGTCCCCTAGTGGCTGTTCCTGGCCATTCAAACTGCGCACAGTGCATCCTCTCCTGGCTCTAGCTGAGCTTACTAGCACCCACTAGTTTAAACATGCACAGTGTGCAGCTGACAAGAAGGGAAAAAAAAAAGTCAGCCCGGCCCCCCTGCAGGAAGCGCCAGTATATTGACTTTTTTTTTTTTTTCCTCGGCTCCTTGCTGTCACCTGACAGCGAGTAGTGAGCCGATTGGTTAGTCATAAAATACTATGTGTGTGCGCTGAACAGACGGGCACACACATAGTCTGCTGCCCCCTGAGCCATCAGAGCCAATGACTCTCTGTCACCGGATGCTGTGGGCGGGAGTGGGACTATGGCGGACGTGCTGGCTGCGTGATTACTCACACAGGCGCAGCACTCTGCCGGGATTTCCGCGCAGACCGTCCATGAGGAGAGGAGGACAGTCCACTACTACTCCACTGCCAGGCAGGCTCCAGCCCGCTCACCGCAAGTGCAGGCTCTGTACACTGACAGTCCACTGGTCCGCAAGCATATCTCTGCACACTGTCAGCCCGCTCTTCGCAAGCCGATCTCTGCACACTCCTGCCTGCCTATTAGATGGGCTAAGTGCGGAACTTGTCCCAACCCCAGCGGGGGGATGCGAGCCCCTATCTGGGACCCTGTATACCCCTATCTGGTGACTGTATACCCTATTTGGGACCTGTACACCTCTATCTGGTGACTGTATACCCCTATCTGGGACCCTGTATACCCCTATCTGGGACCCTGTATACCCTATCTGGGACCCTGTATACCCCTATCTGGTGACTGTATACTCTATCTGGTGACTGTATACCCTATCTGGTGACAGTATACACCTATCTGGTGACTGTATACCCTATCTGGGACCCTGTATACCCTATCCGGGATCCTGTATACCCTATCTGGGACCCTGTATACCCCTATCTGGTGACTGTATACCCTATCTGGGACCATGTATACCCCTATCTGGTGACTGTATACCTTATCTGGGACTCTGTATACCCCTATCTGGGACCCTGTATACCCTATCTGGGGCTCTGTATACCCTATCTGGGACCCTGTATACCCCAATTTGGTGACTGTATACCCTATCTGGGACCCTGTATACCCCTATCTGGTGACTGTATACCCTATCTGGGACCCTGCATACTCCTATCTGATGACTGTATACCCTATCTGTGACCCTGTATACCCTATATGGGGCTCTGTATACCCTATCTGGGACCCTGTATACCCCCATCTGGTGACTGTATACCCTATCTGGGGCCCTGTATACCCTATCTGGGACTCTGTATACTGCTATCTGGGGCTCTGTATACTGCTATATGGTGATTCTGTATACCCCTATCTAGTGACTCTGTATGCTGCTATATGGTGACTCTGTATACTGCTATCTGGGGCTCTGTATACTGCTATATGGTGATTCTGTATACCCCTATCTAGTGACTCTGTATGCTACTATATGGTGACTCTATATACTGCTATCTAGGGCTCTGTATACTGCTATCTGGGGCTCTGTATGCTGCTATCTGGGGCTCTGTATACTGCTATATGGTGATTCTGTATACCCCTATCTAGTGACTCTGTATGCTACTATATGGTGACTCTATATACTGCTATCTAGGGCTCTGTATACTGCTATCTGGGACTCTGTATACTGCTATCTGGGGCTCTGTATACTGCTATATGGTGATTCTGTATACCCCTATCTAGTGACTCTGTATGCTGCTATATGGTGACTCTGTATACTGCTATCTGGGGCTCTGTATACTGCTATATGGTGATTCTGTATACCCCTATCTAGTGACTCTGTATGCTACTATATGGTGACTCTATATACTGCTATCTAGGGCTCTGTATACTGCTATCTGGGGCTCTGTATGCTGCTATCTGGGGCTCTGTATACTGCTATATGGTGATTCTGTATACCCCTATCTAGTGACTCTGTATGCTACTATATGGTGACTCTATATACTGCTATCTAGGGCTCTGTATACTGCTATATGGTGACTCTGTATACTGCTATCTGGTGCTCTGTAAGTGTATACTGCTATCTGGTGACTCTGTTTACCCCTATGTGGTGACTCTGTATACCACTATCTGGTGATGCTGTATACCCTATCTAGTGATGCTGGGCTGTATACGCCTGACACAGGGGTGGAAACTATAAGGGGTGGGGCTAATGAGAAGTGTGAGGGGTCAAAAAGGAAGGGCGGGGTCTGGTGCCCCCCACCCTAAAATGTCACCAGCCGCCACTGGTGTGCAGTCTGGTTCTCTAACTGAGTTCTGCTAATATGATGCATTATTGTGACAATGTCATCCAGCAAATGGCAGAATGGAGGGGAATGAGAGGTCAGTGATTTTTCTGGTGGAGCCCTCCACTTGTTTTATTTACCTTTTAGTTGTTTCTCAGGAGGAGGTGTCACGGGTGACTGCAAGGGTTTTTAAACAATGTTAGCCTGTCCAGAGTCTATTCTCACTAACATTCAATGCAAGAAACCCAACCTCTACCCCTGTAACCCTTTGTTAGGACAAACAATGTTCAAATCTAGTTACAATGAATAATGAATATCTGCATGTGCATTACAGGGTTAACTATAGCAAACCCAGCCCCCTCATAAACAAAAAGAATTAAGTAGAATTTTTCCTCGCTGGAGGGTCCAGTAAAGAACATCTAAATAAAAGGTAAGCTGCAATTTTCAAATATGTTTTTAAGTTCTGCTATGTGAATGGGAACATGTAATAAATATAAAGTAGAAGTCAACCTAATTTGGCTGCAAAAGAGGAAATACACTTCAACCACTTCAATACTGGGCACTTTCCCCCATTCCTGCCCAGGACAATTTTCAGCGCTGTCACACTTTGAATGACAATTGCGATGCCATGCAACACTGTACCTAAAAAAAGAAAAAAGCTAAATTTTTATAATTTTCTTCCCACAAATAGAGCTTTCTTTTGATGATACTTGATCACCACTGGGTTTTTTTATTTTTTGCTACACCAACTAAAAAAGACCGAAATTTTTGAAAAAAAAAACATTTTTCTTTGTTTCTGTTATAAAATGTAGTTTTCTCCTTCACTGACAGGCACTGATGAGGCTGAACTAACGGGCACTGATGAGGGGGCACTGATGAGGTGGCACTGATAAGGTGGCACTGATGGGCAATGATGAGGAGGTACTAATATGTAGAATTGATGGGCACTGATAGGTGGCACTAATATGCAGCACTGATGGGCACCAATAGGCAGCATTGATGTGCAGCACTGATGGGCATGGATAGGCGGCACTGATGGCCACTGAGGGGCACTAATAGATGCCACTGATAGGCAGCACTGATGAGGAGTTACTGACAGTCATTACTGATGGGCACTAATTGATATCTGCAAAGGGCACTGACAGGCGTTATGGATGGTCATCGAATGGCACTTTGATGGGCACTGATTGGCACGTTGGTGGGCACTGGTTGTCATTTTGGTGTGCACTGATTGCGATTTTGGTGGGCACTGATTGGCATTGTGGTGGGCACCTCTGATGGGGGCTGTGCTGTTAATCAATGCACTTATTATCAGGGCACACCTCCCTCTAACAGGAGAGCCGTCGATTAGCTCTCCCTGTCAGCGCAAACAGAGGAAAGCTGATTACTGGCATTTCCTGGTTACCACTGTGATCAGCTGTGATTGGTCACAGTTGATCATGTGGTAAAGAGCCTATGTCATAGGCTCTTTACCACGATCGGAGATGCGGTGTGTCCGAGGAACACACCGCACCACCAATCGCTGCTCTGCACGCCCCCAGGGGTGCATACAAGCGGCTTATCCTGCTGGACGTCATATGATGCCCAGTCAGGATAATGAAGGCACATTGTGGATGTCAATCCACAATGGGGTGGGCGGGAAGTGGTTAAGCAATGATATCAGCCCTGTCAAGTTCACCTTTGGGAATGACAGCACACCTTCCCCTATGTTATGTAGATTAGGACAGGGGAAGAAATACATTACATGAATGTTGTCACCCTAGGACAGGAAGTGTGCTAATGACAGGATAATCAGGTAAAAATAAAAAAAAATAAAAAAACAGAAAAAAGAAAATAAATGCAGTCACCACACCTAAGAAATGGTAAGCTGCACTATATTACTTATTTCTTCTTATATTTAGATACACTTTGACCCTTACTGGTCAGAGATTGACATGCACATCCCATTATTATAATTATTTGCCTAATATAGTGGTAACAAAAGTAAAAGTACAATCTTGGAAACCAGCTTTTTAGTTGCCAAGAGATGTAATTTTAAAGGCTTAAAACAAAAAAAATGCAAATTTTTTAAAGGAAATTAGCCCGCAAAGCATTGCAACCATGATCAGGGTATCAAGGTTGCTATCCCAGGTTAATGCAGACTTTTCCTCCAGCTCCCTATCTGTACCGAGGTACAGGCTTTCATTTAGATCCCTAGAGGAATTGTTTATGGTCTACAAGAGAGATAATCACTGCATTTGTGTTCCACTGAGAACTACAAGTCCATCTGCCATGGTTCGTTCATTCCCAGATCTCTGCATGATTTGGCTGTGCAGGGCTCCTCCTCTAACACATTCAAATCTGACAGCTGCTGCAAGGGAGAAGAACCCCCACATGCAGACAGGAGTCATTTTGGGGGGTGGGGGGTTGCTAGGCACCATGTTACACCCTAAGTATGGGTGTAACATGTAACATGGTCTCAAAGGTGGAGTTAGCATGCTTGAGTGCTGTCCCACAATACCTGATACATACTATTTTCTACTTTCACCAATTTTGCTAATAAAATAGACAGTTGTGTCTATATCACAATAGTCAATAATTACAAAGCCATGGCACAGTAGACTTGTATTTTCATTCAAACACTCCACATCACATTCACCCTACAAGAGAAGCACACTGTCTCTTAATTTGCTGGACTGTTACTAAGACAGGAAATGCATAATCAATAGTCATTTCAGCCATCAGTCACTTAGGCTTCATACAATGCACGTCTTCCACTACATTGCCTTTTATACTATGGATTGTATATGATTACACTTTACAGAGAGATTTATGGGCCCACTGGGTGATAAGTGATGCTTATTATCACAAACACAAGACTTTTCTGGCCAGCAAAGCTGCTTGACATAAGAAGACTAGAACATTTAAAATGTCATCCGTCGATGACATACCATGCTTCCCTGTATCACTTACTGAAAATTGATTGCAGTATGTGTTCAATAGCTGTCCATTATTTATTACAGAGTGTGTGCATAATGTTTGAGTGACAGTAAATATAAAGTAATATAGAGCCATATAGTAGACAAATAATAAACAGAGGGAGAAATAAATCAGATAGATAGATAGATAGATAGATAGATAGATAGATAGATAGATAGCTAGATAGATAGATAGATACAGTAGACTAGCCTTTTGTATAAGCTCCTCCTCTGTGTCATACAATCATCTTCGTAAAATCAGTTGCTAACATTTGCTATTAAAGGATGCATGCTGTCTGCTTTGCATTTACAGCTACTTTTTTTCATTTGAGAGCTTGGTTAACAATGACTTATATCTCTTCCCGATGGCATCCAAAGGTATCCTATATATGCCTGCTGGGTGAGTTCTTTTTTTCTGCTTCATCAATGCTGCAAGGTAGAGGTTGGAGTGTAGCCATGGAACCCGTTAATCCAGTGTCACATAAATTCAATGCACTTTTAATATACCAGGGATTAGAGGGTGGAGGCATTTCCGGTGGGCCAATACTAGAAATTAGGGAAGAGCAAATATGCCTGGGTTCAGTTCAGAGTGAAGAAATGTCATCAACACACCAAAGATTCCTCAAAAGGGCCCAAAGCTTTATTTTCGTGGTCACATGGTAAACATATGGCTGGTTTCAGTTCGGGGGGCAGTCATTGGATATGTACAAAAAAGTCAGAAAATTTCAATATTAAATCTGGACCCTACAGATGCTTTTGAGGGGAGAGACTTGAAAATTCCAGCTATTTTCCAGGCTAATAGGCAAGGGATTGTCAAACAAAAGGACAAGGAGCTAGGCACTACATGGTGGACATGTATTAATATGAAAAAAAGTGAAGTGAAGAGAGTCCCCCTTTTTATATGACTTCAAAAGTAACAAAGGAAAAACACCAGTCCTTTAAATGCTTGGGTGAAGCCTTTGGCCCTTTTGCAGCCAAAGCCATTTTTGCCTTTTTTTGAATGCATGTTAAATGCACATTTTAGGCCTGAAGATTAGTTTAAACCCCCCAAAAGTATGATTATCAAAGAAAAAAAAGGGGGAAAAAGATTTGGATCTTTAAATGAGGCATGGAATAACATGCCTCCATCCCTATCAATGTACAATTAAAAAAAGGGGGAATTTGGGACTTTAAATGAGGTGATTATGAGTGGCCAAAAGAACAGTTATTGTATCCCAAAACACATTTTCTTCATGAAATAACAGTAAAGTCACATAGTATATGTCCAGATATATGGGCTGAACAATCACATAATGTGCAAGCAACAAAGGAAACATCATTGGCAACGTAGCAATCCAACATAAGATGTAGGGCAATGATCCTTCATATGCATAAAACACTTAAAATACACATGGTCTGTATGACCACTAAATGTAAAAAATCTGCTGTAAGGAGAGTTGGTGCATATCATAAGCCCGACACATTTCGTGTATTGAAAACACTCTTCAGGGGCAAATGCACCAAGGTCTACAAAAAAATAAGATTAAATGAACATTATATTTATATAAATAAGGGGAGAGAAATAACCCCTCAACCCGCAGGGATACTTACATGCCGGTGGAGTATATACCACATGAGACCAAGGACTGCAAGCCGTCAAATATGTCAGCTCTGGGAGCTGAGGTGAGAGCCCGCTAAGGCAGACCGGGGGTACAGTATGACCCCCATGAAAAAAGTCCACGCTAGTAATGTGCAAGGGTTCAAGGTCTAAAAGTAATAGGCATACAATGTAATAAACATATATTGAAATGTGTCTAAACAAAAGATGACTTGAACCCAACACCGAATAAGAGGACCTGGTGTGTAAGTGTGTAGGGTGACTGATACCAAAAAGAAAAAAGGGCTGTGCGCATGCGCGAAGCCGAGCGGTACGGACATGCCGCTTTAGAGCTCCGCACAGCCCGGAGGATTTGAGAGCCCTAAGCAGCAAGCCGCGCACCATCCATCCCTCACCGAGGCTCACAGACGCTCCCCCGCTCCCGGTGCACGCCGCGCGCCGCTTGCCATGGTCGCCACGGGCACCAAGCAGAAGATCCGGACCAAAAACATACGTGAGGCCCTGGCTCGGGCCTCCGGCAAGATGGCGCCGCCAAGCACCTCCAAAGCCCCCTCGCCGCGAGCACACAGGCTTCCTCCCGCACACCATCCGGATGAAGGTGAGTCTGATACAGACACCTTAGCGACTCCCTTGGCTGACGAAATGCCTCCAGGCATCCTTAAACATTTTGAAAGACTGCTACACCGTGCATTACAGCGCACCTCAGACCAGATCACAGAGCAGCTAACAAGGGAGATTAGGGAGCTGGGACAGCGCACCTCAGACTTAGAACAGAAGGTTGATGAACTAGAACTGCAACTAGCCTCTCAAACTGATGAACTAGAAGCGCTGAGAGAGGACAACCAAACTCTACAAGCACAAATTGAAGACATGGAAAATCGCTCTAGGCGATCAAATCTGCGAATTAGGGGGATCTCTGAAACGGTGGAGGACCTTCACTCAACAGTCACGGCCCTATTCCAGGAGTTGGCCCCCTCAATACCAATTGAACGCTTGGAATTTGATCGTGTCCATAGGACACTTGCACCAGTCGGT
>BLSH010332128.1:205670-251518 GCA_018402905.1 Glandirana rugosa | reverse complement strand
TTATGGCTCCATCCTAAGGACCGCAAACCTATACGCAACCCCATCACAAGACATTCTCTCCACTTGTGGGACAAACTCAAGTTTAAGTATAAACTGCAATCACCCCATAACCCTTTACTATCTTATCTCCACAACCCGTCCTTTTATCCGGCCTGGACCTCACCCACTACCTTCTCCAAATGGCGAGCAGCTGGCCTAATCCGAGCCTACTCCTTCACCACCCCAGATAGCTTTATCTCATTTCCCACTCTATCTGAAACACATGGCCTCCCATCATCTGAATTATTTCGCTACCTCCAACTAAAACATTTCTATTCCTCTTGCCTCCGCTCCTCTACGTCCCTCCCCCATAAAACACCCTTTGAACATGCTTGTGATCGCGACCCCCACATGCGAGGGTTAATATCTTTGCTCTACACTCATCTACTAGACCCCCTCACCCACACAACCCTCCCATATGCCCAGAAATGGGAGGCTGACCTGCACACCCAGTTAACGCCTGAAGAGTGGAAAGAGATCTGGTTGGCTACTAAATCAGCCTCACAAAATGTCATAGCCTCAGAGGCAAACTACAAGGTTCTATTTCGCTGGTACCTAGTGCCTGCTCGGATCGCAAAATTCTCCACTAATTACCCTCCAAACTGTTTTCGCGGCTGCTCAGACAACGGAACACACCTACACATCTGGTGGCAATGCCCTATAGTCCAGAAATTCTGGGACGAGATATTTAAAATTATCTCAACTCTGCTAGGCCACTCTCTCGCACCTAACCCCTCCACGGCCCTACTTAATCTCCAACCCCCAGATACCACCCGCAACCAATTCAAACTTATCCTACAAATAATCACGGCAGCGAAACAAACCATAGCAAAAGCTTGGAAAACACCACTCCTCCCACTTCCCGAAGTGAAGCACAGAATCACAAACGCCATGATACATGCTAAAATTGAAGCTACCATTGGCAACACCATTCCCAAATTCGAAAAACAATGGCTGCCATGGGCCAAACACTTTCTTCCCCTGGATCTAGACAGTGAGCTCCTGCTACCATAGATACTATGACCCACTACTCTCTCAATCTACTGAGATGAAACAAACTGTCGAGTGATCTCCACCCGATATCCCCCTCCCCCCCCCCCTGCCCAGCTCCCTCTTCTATACCCCCTCTTCATCTTTTTTCTTTTTCCTTTCTCTCCCCTATACTCTTGTATTTTTTACAAATGTTTTGCAGTCAACCTAAAGACCAACTGGTTATTCTTCAGACTAGAATACAAGCTCTACCATGTATGTTATGCTACAAATGTTTTTAACGTGTAATGCTAACCACACTCCAAGTTTCCACCCCTTTCTTGCCCCCCTCCACCCCTACCGAGTGTGGCATCCTAGGGACCTACATATTGTTGTACTCTAATGTTTGACTACACTGTATCAGACTATATTGGTCTTTATACTTGTTAAACTGCCTTCTTTTCTAATAAAAAAACTTTGAACAAGAAAAAAGGGCTAAGCCATGATAATAGAAAAAGGCAGATATTAAAAAGGAGAGTAGAAACTGAAAATGAAATGTGTGTAGACTTTAACCATGTGGTAAGGGGAAGGACAATTACCTTGTGCATAATGAGAACATGACCCAATGACTGTGCCTTGTGGAATGAGCATGCTGCCAAGAGACAGGCTAGCATGGAATGGGATAATTATGTATGTCTTTCCCCAGTGTCACATGCACCAATCAAGAAGGAAGGAAAGCGTAGCCCCACGTGGCGGCCGCCTCCACTCACAACGGCTGGGGACGCCAACCCCCTTGTGTAAGTGCAGATGGAAAGCACAAACATCCGGGCTGGACAGTAATAACAGACATCACACGCTCGACGTGGATATGTAACAGAATATTTACTGTGATAAGTTCTCTTTAATAAAATGCCAAGGGTCTGTTAGAACCCTGATATCTCCCCTGAACTCCACTAAAGCTAATGGACCACAGGGTGTGCTCCATTAGCTGCTTCCTCAGCCACAGCAGCCAAGGTATTACTGTTTTCAACCAGAAAATGATACACATCATTAACTCCTCTCTACCCAGCGACACCTGCTATGCCAGGTTAAAGCTCCCAGCTTCATACCGAATGGCTAGTGGTCAAACATATTATAGCTTGTGTGTGTGTTTGCAGTACCAGACTGTATTTATTGTTCTAAATGTTTAATAAAATATCAAAACAGAATGCAAAAAAAAGAATCAACTTCAAAACCACAATCCCACATCCCCTGAACAAACTCCCATCCTGCGCCCCCAGTTATTCCCAAAATATTCAAAATAAAGACCAAATGCATGAAGAAACACAAGAGTATACAACCACAGTGTATACAATGAGACAAATCAGCAGCAACTCCTCCTCCACAGGAGCACATAGAAGCTGCTTTCTATCTGAGTGCTGCTAATATGTTATTTTCCTCCTCCTGAAGTGTTCGTAGCAGCCACTTTTTTAAGTGCTGCTAATACACTCTATTCCACCTTCTCCTCAAGGGTTCATTGCAGTCATTATTTATTTGGCAAATTTATTTGTGCTACAAACCTTCCCATATAAGCCAGTGGAAAATTCCTGACTATTTCCCCTCCTTCTCCTCAAGAGCACATAGCAGCAATTTTTGGGGGTCTGCTATTGCACCCTTTTCCTCTTCCTTTTTTTTTTTTACAGTGCTGCACCTGCTCCATCTTCTCCTCCTCAAGGATGCAAAGCTGAGCCTTTTTCACAGTAATGGTTCTTCTCTGTTTTCCTCTTCCTCTCCTTGAGGGTGTAGAATAGCCACTAGCCTTTGTATTGCTTCTCCTGCATCCTGCAGAAACAAAACCGCTTAGAGTTAGACACTGGCCCCGAATTGCCACAACTGTTTTTTTTAACAATATTTAGTTAGCTTTTTTTTAGCATTTTAATTTTTTTTTTGTAAGTCCATCCCTGACTTGGTGAAATGAGACATCAGCCAGGGAAGACAAAGGTGTAACTAAAACACTTACAAGTGATCATTACTGGGTGTCAAGGATGTACCACTGGCTGGAGGTGGCCCAATATGCGCTTGAAGAACTAACCTGCAATGGTGTACATGTTATGTCAGACAAGGTCTTCACTACTGTGGGGGGGATTTGTAATTGAGAATAGGGATGTGCCGAACACCCCCCGGTTCAGTTTGCACCAGAACTTGCGAACAGGCAAAAAATGTGTGCGAACACGGGAACCCTATTAAAATCAATGGGACTCGAACATGAAAAATCAAAAGTGCTAATTTTAAAGGCTTATGTGCAAGTTATTGCCATAAAAAGTGTATGGGGACCTGGGTACTGCCCTAGGGGGCATGTATCAATGCAAAAAAAAGTTTTAAAATCAATTGTTTTTTCAGGAGCAGAGATTTTAATAATGATTAAAGTGAAAAAAAAAATGAAATATTCCTCTAAATATCGTGCCTGAGGTGTCCTGTGGCGCATCTCTGTGATGTTTAGAACAGTGCCACCGCAAAATGGCATTTATAAAGGAAAAATTGTCATATAAAATCGGTCGCGGCTGTAATGTCTTATAATACTATAATATAGAGAGAAATCACTAAAAGAGCATTGCGTTGGGCCACCCCCCCCCCCCCAGTCCATACCAGGCCCTTCGGATCTGATATTTATTTTAAGGGGAACCCCTTGTAAAATTAAAGAGAAAATTACGTTGGGTTCCCCCTCCAAAGTCTGTACCAGGCCCTTCAGGTCTGGTATGGATTTTAACCGCTTGACAACCAGCCCATAGCCAAATGATGGCTACAGGGCGGTTGCTTAACTCTGGGAGGGCGTACAATGACGTCCTCCCATGATCGGGCAGGCATCCGGGAACATCACAGATCGCGATGAAAGGTCGCTCGCAAATGACGGAGTGATCAGATGTAAACAAGCCAGCGAAAGTTCTGGCGTTTCTCTCCCCTCTCCGCACCAATCGGTACAGTGTGAGAGGGGAGAGATCAATGCAGCAGTGCTGTGGGCAGAGTATTCGAAGTGCCCACAGCGCTGCTACAGTCAGGTCCATAAATATTGGGACATCAACACAATTCTAATGTTTTTGGCTCTATACACCACCACAATGGATTTGAAATGAAACAAACAAGATATGCTTTAACTGCAGACTTTCAGCTTTAATTTGAGGGTATTTACATCCAAATCAGGTGAACAGCGTAGGAATTACAACAGTTTGTATATGTGCCTCCCACTTTTTAAGGGACCGAAAGTAATGGGACAGATTAACAATCATAAATCAAACTTTCACTTTTTATTTCTTGGTTGCAAATCCTTTGCAGTCAATTACAGCCTGAAGTCTGGAACGCATAGACATCACCAGACGCTGGGTTTCATCCCTGGTGATGCTCTGCCAGGCCTCTACTGCAACTGTCTTCAGTTCCTGCTTGTTCTTGGGGGATTTTCCCTTCAGTTTTGTCTTCAGAAAGTGAAATGCATGCTCAATCGGATTCAGGTCAGGTGATTAACTTGGCCATTGCATAACATTCCACTTCTTTCCCTTAAAAAACTCTTCGGTTGCTTTCGCAGTATGCTTCGGGTCATTGTCCATCTGCATTGTGAAGCGCCGTCCAATGAGTTCTGAAGCATTTGGCTGAATATGAGTATATGATATTGCCAAAAACACTTCAGAATTCATCCTGCTGCTTTTGTCAGCAATAAATACAAGAGAACCAGTTCCATTGGCAGCCATACATGCCCACGCCATGACACTACGACCACCATGCTTCACTGATGAGTTGGTGTGCTTTGGATCATGAGCAGTTCCTTTCCTTCTCCATACTCTTCTCTTCCCATCACTCTGGTACAAGTTGATCTTGGTCTCATCTGTCCATAGGCTGTTGTTCCAGAACTGTGAAGGTTTTTTTAGATGTTGTTTGGCAAACTGTAATCTTGCCTTCCTGTTTTTGAGGCTCACAAATGGTTTACATCTTGTGGTGAACCCTCTGTATTCACTCTGCTGAAGTCTTCTCTTGATTGTTGACTTTGACACATATACACCTACCTCCTGGAGAGTGTTCTTGATCTGGCTAACTGTTGTGAAGGGTGTTTTCTTCAACAGGGAAAGAATTCTTCGGTCATCCACCACAGTTGTTTTTCGTGGTCTTCCGGGTCTTTTGGTGTTGCTGAGCTCACCTGTGCGTTCTTTCATTTTAAGGATGTTCCAAACAGTTGATTTGGCCACACCTAATGGTTTTGCTATCTCTCTGATGGGTTTGTTTTGTTTTTTTAGCCTAATGATGGCTTGTTTCACTGATAGTGACAGATCTCATGTTGAGAATTGACAGCAACAGATTCCAAATGCAAATAGCACACTTGAAATTAACTCTGGACCTTTTATCTGCTCCTTGTAAATGGGATAATGAGGGAATAACACACACCTGGCCATGGAACACCTGAGCAGCCAATTGTCGCATAACTTTTGGTCCCTTAAAAAGTGGGAGGCACATATACAAACTGTTGTAATTCCTACACCGTTCACCTGATTTGTGGTGGTGTATAGAGCCAAAAATATTAGAATTGTGTCGATGTCCCAATATTTATGGACCTGACTGTATGTGCCAGTCTGCACCCCCATCCATCCATGCTCACCCAGCCATCCATGCTCACCCCCCCAGCCATCCACACCCAGCCAGCGATCCATGCTCACCCAGCCATCCATGCTCACCCACCCAGCCATCCATGTTCGCCCATCCATCTATGCTCACCCACCCAGCCATGCTCACCAATCTATGTGTGCTCAGTCATCCCCATCCGTGCTCAGTCATTCCCATCCCTGCTCACCCATCCCTATCCATGCTCACCCATCAGTGCTCAACCATCCCCATCCATGCTCAACCATCCCCATCCATGCTCACCAATCCCCATCCTTGCTCAGTCATCCCCATCTGTGCTCAGTTATCCCCATCCATGCTCACCTTTCACCATCTGTGCTCAGTCATCCTCATCCATGCTCAGTCATCCCCATCCGTGCTCACCCATCCCCATCCCTGCTCACCCATCCATTCTCAGTAACCCCCATCCGTGCTCAGTCATCCCCTTCCGTGCTCAGTCATCCTCATCCATGTTCACCCATCCCCATCCGTGCTCATCCATCCCCATCCGTGCTCATCCATCCCCATCCATGCTCAGTCATCCCCATCCATGCTCAGTCATCCCCATCCATGCTCAGTCCTCCCCATCCGTGCTCAGTTATCCTCTTCCATACTCAGTCACCCTCTTCCATGCTCAGTCATCCCCATCCATGCTCAGTCATCCCCATCCGTGCTCAGTTATCCCCATCCATGGCTCATCCATCCCCATCCATGGTTCATTTGTGCCTCATTCATGCTTATCCATGCCACATCAGTTCTCATCCGTGACAAACCCATGCCACTACACTGCACATCTGTGCTACTACAGTGCCTATCCATGCCACTACAGTGCCTCACAATAGTGTAATAAGTAGTCAAATTAGATTTGAAATGTATGCCCCTAGAACAGCTGACGGTGCTTCCTGGATGTTGAGCCTCTGTATGTGGCCAGGCTGTGGAAAAGTCTCACACATGTGGTATCACCATACTCAGGAGGAGTAGCAGAATATATTTTGGGGAGTAATTTTTGCTATGTACATGCTGTGTGTTAGAAATATTGTATAAACGACAACTTTGTGTAAAAAAATGCGTTTTCATTTTCTTTCCACATTTTACAAAAACTTGTGGAAAAATTGACATGTTCAAAAGACTCATTATGCCTCCTAAAATATACGTTGGTGTGTTTACTTTCCAAAATGGGGTCATTTTTTGGCTCCAGGACCTTCAAAAATGCAAGAGGTAATCAGGAAATCAGATGTGAAATTTATGCCCCTAGAACGCCTTATGGCACTCCCTACATGTTGGGCCTCTCTACAGGTGCTGGTCATAAAATTAGAATATCATCAAAAAGTTGATTTATTTCACTAATTCCATTCAAAAAGTGAAACTTGTATATTATATTCATTCATTACAAACAGACTGATACATATTTCAAATGTTTATTTCTTTTGATTTTGATGATTATAACTGACGACTAAAGAAAATCCCTAATTCAGTATTTCAGAAAATTAGAATATTGTGAAAAGGTTCAATATTGAAGACATCTGGTGCCACACTCTGATCAGCTAATTAACTCAAAACATCTGCAAAGGCCTTTAAATGGTCTTTCAGTTTAGTTCTGTAGGCTACACAATTATGGGGAAGACTGCTGACTTGACATTGTCCAAAAGACAACCATTGACACCTTGCACGAGGAGGGCAAGACACAAAAGGTCATTGCAAAAGAGGCTGACTGTTCACAGAGCTTTGTGTCCAAGCACATTAATAGAGAGGCGAAGGGAAGGAAAAGATGTGGTAGAAAAAAGTGTACAAGCAATAGGGATAACCACACCCTGGAGAGGATTGTGAAACAAAACCCATTCAAAAATGTGGGGGAGATTCACAAAGAGTGGACTGCAGCTGGAGTCAGTGCTTCAAGAACCACTACGCACAGAGGTATGCAAGACATGGGTTTCAGCTGTCGCATTCCTTGTGTCAAGCCACTCTTGAACAACAGACATCGTCAGAAGTGTCTCGCCTGGGCTAAAGACAAAAAGGACTGGACTGCTGCTGAGTGGTCCAAAGTTATGTTCTCTGATAAAAGTAAATTTTGCATTTCCTTTGGAAAACAGGGACCCAGAGTATGGAGGAAGAGAGAAGAGGCACACAATCCATGTTGCTTGAGGTCCAGTGTAAAGTTTCCACAGTCAGTGATGGTTTGGGGTGCTATGTCATCTGCTGGTGTTGGTCCACTGTGTTTCCTGAGATCCAAGGTCAACGCAGCCGTATACCAGGAAGTTTTAGAGCACTTCATGCTTCCTGCTGCTGACCAACTTTATGGAGATGCAGATTTCATTTTCCAACAGGACTTGGCACCTGCACACAGTGCCAAAGCTACCAGTACCTGGTTTAAGGACCATGGTATCCCTGTTCTTAATTGGCCAGCAAACTCGCCTGACCTTAACCCCATAGAAAATCTATGGGGTATTGTTAAGAGGAAGATGCGATATGCCAGACCCAACAATGCAGAAGAGCTGAAGGCCACTATCAAAGCAACCTGGGCTCTCATAACACCTGAGCAGTGCCACAGACTGATCGACTCCATGCCACGCCACATTGCTGCAGTAATTCAGGCAAAAGGAGCCCCGACTAAGTATTGAGTGCTGTACATGCTCATACTTTTCATGTTCATACTTTTCAGTTGGCCAAGATTTCTAAAAATCCTTTCTTTGTATTGGTCTTAAGTAATGTTCTAATTTTCTGAGATACTGAATTTGGGATTTTCCTTAGTTGTCAGTTATAATCATCAAAATTAAAAGAAATAAACATTTGAAATATATCAGTCTGTGTGTAATTAATGAATATAATATACACGTTTCACTTTTTGAATGTAATTAGTGAAATAAATCAACTTTTTGATGATATTCTAATTATATGACCAGCACCTGTATGAGGCCACCCTGTGTAATAGTCTCACACATGTGGTATCACCATACTCAGGAGGAGTAGTAGAATGTATTTTGGGATTGCAATTTGTGGTATGCATATGCTGCGTGTGAGAAACAACCTGTTAATATGACAATTTTGTGAAAAAAAAAATCTTAATTTTGCTAAGAATTGTGGGAAAAAATTACAACTTCAAAAAACTCACCATGCCTCTTAGTAAATACTTTGGAATGTCTACTTTCCAAAAAGGGGTCCTTTGGGGGGGGGGGGTATTTTTACTTTCCTGGCTTGTTAGGGTCTCAAGAAATGAGATAGGACATTCATACATCAGATGTGATCAATCTTCAGTGATTGGCACCATTAGCTTGTAGACTCTATAACCTTCACAAAGACCACATAATATACACGGATTTGTTTTTTTTTTTTTTTACCAAATATACGTAGCAGTATAAATTTTGGCCATAATTTATGAAGAAACATTACTAATTTGCTAAATTGTATAAAATAAAATTTTCATTTTTTTTTTCATTTATAATGCAAAAAAAAAACCCAGCAGTGATTAAATACCACCAAATTAAATCTCTATTTGTGTGAAAAAAGGACAAAATTTCATATGGGTACAGTGTTGCATGACTGAGTAATTGTCATTCAAAATATGAGAGCACTGAAAGCTGAAAATTGGTCTGGTTGTTAAGGGGGTTTAAATGCCCAGTGGTCAAGTGGAACCTCATGCCAATTTTAAAAAAATGGCGTAGGGGCCCCCCAAATCCAAACCAGACCCTTATCCAAGCACACAGCCCTGGCATGGCAGGAGGGGTGGAGATGAGCGAGCGCCCCTCCTCCGAACCATACCAGGCCACATGCCCTCAACATGGGGAGGGTGCTTTGGGGTCCCCAAAGCACCTTGTCCCCATGTTGATAGGGAAAAGACCTCATCCCACAACCATGGCTAGTGGTTGTGGGGGTCTACGGGTGGGGGCTTATCAGAATCTGGAAGCCCCCTTTAATAAGGGGCCCTCAGATTCCATCCCACTCTATGTGAATGGGTATGGGGTACATTATACCCCTACCCATTCACCAAAAAAGGAGTGTAGTGATACAAAAAACAGTAGACAGTTTTTGGCAAGTCCTTTATTGTAAAATAACTCTTTTTCTTCCTTTCTTCTTTCTTCCTTCTTCCTCCGGTCTTCCACCATCTTCTCCTGCTCCACTCCTTCTTCTGGTCTTCTGCCTTCCTCTCATCATCTTCTTCTTCTTTCACTGCCTCCGCTGCCACTGTCACTGCTGTGCCATCCAGAGGTGACTCCCAGAATGGGCGGTCTTCAGTTTGACAGTTATTTTATAAGAAGGGGAGGGGCCACCCAGTGACATAAATGGGTGACCCCACCCACTCTGAAGTCGCATGACGTCAGAAGGGGTTGGGTCAATTGGTTACATCACTGGGTGGCCCCGCCCTTACCTATAAAATAACTGTCAAACTGAAGACCACCCATTCTGGAAGTCGCCTCTGGACGGCACAGCAGCGGGAGCGGCGGCGGTGAAAGAAGAAGAAGATGAGAGGAAGAAGACGACCAAAAGAAGAAGCAGAAGACCAGAAGAAGGAGTGGGGCAAGAGAAGATGGAGGTAGAATGGAGGAAGAAAGAAGAAAGGAAGAAAAAGAGCTATTTTACAATAAAGGACTTGTCAAAAACTGTCTGTTTTTTGTAACACTACATTGCTTTTTTGGTAAATGGGTAGGGGCACAATGTACCCCATACTCATTTACATGGGGGGTTGGGATCTTGGGATATGGGGCCCCCTTAATCACTTAAGGACAGAGCAACTTTCTGAGATTTGATGTTTACAACTTAAACTCAGTTTTTTTAGAACAAATTTACTTAGAACCCCCAAACATTATATATTTTTTTCTAACACCCTAGAGAATAAAATGGCAGTCGTTGCAATACTTTATGTCACACCATGTCTTATGTCTTAAAAGCGCAATTTTTGGGTGAAAATTCACTTTTTTTAATTAAAAAATAAGACAGCAGTAAAGTTAGCCCAATTTTTTTCTATATTGTGAAAGATAAGGTTATGCTGAGTAAATTGATAGCCAACATGTCATGCTTCAAAAATGGAATGGGGACAAACTTTGGCACTTAAAAATCTCCATCGGCGAAGTTTAAAAATTTCTACAGTTTACCAGTCTTGAGTTACAAAGGAGGCCTAGTGCTAGAATTATTGCACTTGCTCTAACGATCGCCGTGATACTTCACATGTGTGGTTTGAATACCGTTTTCATATGCGGGCGGGACTTACATATGCGTTTGCTTCTGTGTGCAAGCTCTGCGGGACGGGGCGCTTTAAATGTTTTTATTTATTTTTTCTTATTTTACTTGTTTTTTTATTTTTACACTGTCCATTTAAAAAAAAAATGGGTGACAGGACCACTTAAATATGAGATATGGGGTCAAAAAGACCTCAGATCTCATATACACTAAAATGCAATTAAAAAATTACACTTGCAAAAAAAAAAAAATTCTCTCCTTTAAGAGCATGACATGACCCAGTCAAACAGGTGCAGAAAAATTGGAACTTAGGTGTTGGTGGTGGCAGACACTGTAACCCCTCACAATTACTCTTGTTGGGCGCAGGAACGGGCCCTGCTGTTGCCATTTATTTCAAAAATTGTAATGACATGCCCCAGTCAAACAGGTGCAGAAAAATTGGGCCTTGAGTGTTGGTGGTGGCAGAACACTATAGCATCAAGAAGCCTTCAACCATGGGGCAGCTAGGGCCAAGTGTACTCTGTCCCGCACTACTGGAATCTTCTCCAGAGGCAGAGAGATATTATTCTCGACTGTGTCGAACTGGGCCACTAGGTAGACTAAGCATTGCGTTGGTTCTAGGTGACTCTTCTCTAAGTTCAGTAACCAGCCAAACTCTAGAAGTGTGGATATGACTTGGGCCCTGTGATGTAGGAGCTGCTCTCTGTCTTGAGTCAGTAAGAGAAGATTGTTGAGATAATGATGTAGGCGTATGCCCTTCGTTCTGATGAGGGCTACCATGGCCAGAAGAACTTTCGAGAAGACCCGAAGTGAGGTTGAGAGTCCAAAAGGGAGGCAGGTGAACTGGAGATGATCTTGCCCCAACACAAATCAGAGGTTTTTGTGGAACCCCTCTGCCACGGGCATGCTAAAGTAGGCATCCTTTAAGTCTATGGAGACTAGCCAATCACCTGGCTGGACTGCCTGTTGAATTGTAGACAGGGTCTCTATTTTGAACCTTTCATTTTTGACAAACTTGTTCAGATACGTGAGGTCTATTACTGGGCACCATGAGCCATTTTTCTTCTAAATCAAGAAGAGGGACGAGTACATGCCCTGGAACTCTTCACCCTTGGGCATGGGCACTGTGGCCCCCTGAGTCACCAGCGACTGTACATAAGACAGCAACACCTGCTTCTTTTCCTTTGAGTGAGGTAACCGTGTAAGGGCTAACCTGAGAAGAGGAGTGCTTGTGAACAACAATGTGTGTCCTGAGGAGACCATCCTGATGGTCCAGTAGTCCAAGATTGAGGCCGCCCAGACACGCCTAAAGTGGAACAGGCGTGCCCCCACCTGGCATGTCTGAGCGGGTCCAATATCAAAAGAACTTGGCGGGCTCATGTCCTCCTGGGGTTGAGTCTTTGGCAGACCTCTGGAAGGATGTTTGTCCCCGTTTCCACCTTCTTCTGAAGTCCCGGCCTGGCCTATAAAACCGTGCATCCCTTGTCCGATCTGAGCTCTGTCTTCTTGACAGGGGTCTGTTCTGGCCAAAGAGGCATTTGTCTTGGGGCAGGAACCCTGACTTCCAACCATTGGCTTGGGCTATGGCACTGTCCAGTTTATTGGCAAACAAGGAAGAGCTCTCGAAGGGGATCCTACACCAGGCCTGCTTAGAAGCCAGATCCGCAAGCCAGGGATGTAGCCACAAGGCCCGCCTTACCGTAACCGAAGAGAGTATATGAAGGACAAGGCATCTTCTAGAGGAAGAGTGACATGTTTTGCCAGTCTCATTGCGGCTGCATTGACTAGAGGAGCAGCTTCTAGGTGTTTCACATCCTCACCTTTGAAGGGAATAGTGCCTCATGGTTTTGCTTGACATGGAGGGTCTCTTGCCAACTTGCCCATTACTGCAAGATGATATCCTTCAATTCAGCCAAAATTCAGCGTAAAGTTGGAACGTTCTTTCCCCAGGTGGTTGAAGAATTTTCTTTGTTTAGCTGGGTGAGTCGCTTATTCATTCCAATTCAGGACCTCCTTGATCACTTTAATCAAGGGTGAGACTAGAGTGAAGTCAAAGCCCCTGAGGAATTAATCACCCTCCACCTCACTAGCCGAGGATCTGGCAGATGCATAACTTGGCTGGGGTGGCTCCAGGTCCTCTTGAGCATCCCCAGAAGGAGAGCCTGACCTATTGGTAGTCTGGCTTGGCCTGTGGGTCATACCCCATTCTTTCAGGGACTGATGTACTAAATGTTTTATGTGAGACTCCATTTGTTGCTTGTCCGTCTCTCTTTCCCCAACCGACCAGGCATAACATGGCTCACACAGCAATTTGCCCTCCCACATCTCCAGCAGGCTCTTCTATCGGAGCGGCTGTCATGGCGGTGGGTGTGGTGTCTGAAGGAGGAATTAGAACTTCTCCCCAGGTGATGGATCCTAGATGGAGAGTCCTGTCATCTGGATCTGGATGATGAATGCCGACGTTGCGGCCTGGCAAGGTCCCTGTCTTCCCGTGCTAACATCTGGCAATCCGACCTGGAAGGGCTTTTGACAAACAAAAGAATGAAAAGAGAGAAATGTTGTTAGAAATGGGTGCAATATAGACAGACATCAGATGTGCCCTGCTGGCCAGACTCAGCCTCCCCCACACATAACTTGTGCGTGAGGGCTGGCCGCAAGGAGGCAGTGACTTGTCCATGATCCAGGAAGGGAGGAGGGTTATCCTGTCCACCCACTGTGGAAGGCAGAGATCAGAGTTTAAAAAAAATGTTATTACTTCCCCTTTAAGAGAACCCCCCCCCCACCCACCACTAACAGATGATTAGAAGATAACCTTATGAGGGACAAGCAGAGCTTGGGGGAGCTGCCGCACACTGCCCACAGACTGACAGCCGTTTAAATAGCCTGCCCTGATGACGTCAGCGCTATGCTTCCATTGCGCCTGTGCTACCCGCTGCCGAGCGACAGGCACCTGTGCGGCCACAAAGTACCAAGCCTCGATGCCACCTGAGGCCTCACGCATGTGCAGAAATACCCGCAGCTGGTACCTGGAAGAGTTGCGGCGGCCTGGAATGCAGGAGCGCTCCAGCCGCCATGAGAGGCTGATAGCTAGTACCAGGGAGAATAAGGAAGGAAGTAAACACTAGAGTTGAGCGAACCCGGACTGTAAAGTTCGGGTCCGTACCGAACTTTGGGGTGTCCGGGACCCGGACTTTTCAAAAAAAGTCCGGGTTCGGGTCCGGGGTTCTGGTAATTTTAATGAAAAATCTTTAAAATGCTTTAAAAAAGCCCAGGAAGGTCCTAGAGGTCTGCAAAAGGAAGGAAAATGTGGGTAAGGGTGGGACAAGTGCCCTACAAAGAAATGGGGACAGGGAAATAACTTTAAATATTTTTTAAAAAATAAAAACATAAAAAATGCAAAAATGGAGATCATCTTCAAAATGGGTCTGAAAAGTATTAATTAACATTAGAGGCCATAGAACTGTTCTAAAATCATCTTCAAACTGTGTCAAAAAAGTATAAATAAGCCGGGAGTACCCATATCACTGTTCTGCAAAATGTGTGTGTCACTTTAAATGAAACCGGGAATCAGTGCACATCTCTTCTGCACAATTATTTCAAGTCTGTGTGTCACTTTAAATCAAACCGTCAATCATTGCACATCTGCTATTCACACACATGTGTTCTGCACCAGAACAGATGTTATTCACAGATTAGATCTGTTCTGCACACATCTGAAAATAGTTTAGAACACTTTACCTAAGACCGGGGAGAAACCATACACATGCTCTTCAAACATCTGGATAGTGTGTTTGAAAATACAGCATAGAGAAGAGCATGCAATATGGTTGCACTCTTCACACACAGTTTGCACATGTTTTCAGAACAGTGATATCATATCAGTGATATAATATCACTGTTCTGAAAACATCTGCAAACTGTGTGTGAAGAGCGCAACCATATGCATGCTCTTCTCTATGCTGTATTTTCAAACACACTATCCAGATGTTTGAAGAGCATGTGTATGGTTTCTCCCCGGTTTTAGGTAAAGTGTTCTATTCTATTTCCAGATGTATGAAGAAAAGACGTAATGTGTGAAGAACATCTTTTCTAAGCAAAGAAAAGATGTTGTGTGTGAATAAAAGATGTGCAAGCATTAGCGGCAATAAGAAAAGCGACAGACTAAAAAGAAGTGTTCTTTTGCGCAAAAGTGGTCGCGTTTACGGATGATGAGAATTCATTTTTGGGGTCTTTATTTTTTTTTATTTTTTTTCTAGTAATGGCGGCGATCTGCGATTTTTAGCGGTACTGCGATATTGGGGCGGACATGTCGGAACGTTTTGACACTTTTTTGGGGACCATTGGCATTTATACAGCGATCAGTGCTATAAAAATGCACTGATTACTGTGTAAATGCCATTGGCAGTGAAGGGGTTAACCTGCAGGGGGCGTGCTAAGGGTTAACTATGTTCCCTGGGCGTGTTCTAACTGTGTGGAAGCTTGCCTAGCTGGGGAAGGGAAGTGGTCACAGCCTTCACGTACAGGAAGGCTGTGATCACAGCCCTTCCCCCTCACACAGAGCGGAGGTCCGTGTTTACTTACACGGACCTCCGCTCCTTCACTCCGGAGGGGGCATCGCGGGTGGCCGGCGACAATCGAAGCCACCGCACCAGCTCCCTGGCCCCCCCGAACACAGTGAGCGCGCGCGCCGCCGGCGGCGCGCACGCGCTCACAGTGGCTCTGTATCGCGGCCGCCGTCGTATGACGGCGATTCGCGTTACAGAGCCACTCTGTCGCCGTCAATTGCCGATCAGCCGTCGGCAAGCGGTTAAGATGCAATAAGGTAATTTCTGGGTCTTGGGATATAGCTAGACCCGTGACCTTCCTCGGCAAAGAGAAAATTTAGTTCCAAACCCCCCTGATCCTCGGACACTCTCACCATGTGTGGAAATAAGAGCCCAAAAAGTCACAGCCCCTGAAGCACAGTGGAGACCAATTTGGGAACATAAGGGCGATGAAGGTGGGGACCAGGTACCAAAGAGAGATTACTTTTACATTGGCCTCCATCAGGGAAACGTTAACCATCCCTTTAGTAGATTTCAGAAAGATGGAGAACCATTTATCTGCATTCCAAGACCGGTTCAGATCTCTCTCCCATTGCTTAGCGTATGCAGGTTTCAAGGGAAGTTCCATCAATGATGCATATATAATGGAAATGCCCCCCTTTTGTGAGGACAAATCAGAGCACCACTTCTCATAGGGGGTGATTCCCTCATTAGAATGATTGTCCTTCTATAGGGAGGCAATGTAATGATGGATTTGATGAAAGCAAAATCTTTCTGACTGGGGCATATCTAGTTCACTGACGCAAAAATCCAAGGTGAAGGGCCCCTGACAAGGAGAGGAAGTGACCAATTCTATAGAGCCCTTTGTTGGTCCACCACTCGATTGCGCGAATATCCTGTCCCGGAGGGAAACGGGGGTTATTGTATATATGTTTCAGGGGGCGAATGCCAGAAATCAATCCAGAGGCTCTGAAAAGTGAATCACATAGAGCAATTGAATGGGATAACGTAGGGGATAAGATCGAGGGTCGTAACCTTAGGGGGGGGCCAGACAAAAAAGTCTATGGTATTGAGAGGGAATGCCTGTCTCTCAATCCCAACCCAGTCTGGTCTAGAAGAGGCGTAGATGATGGAGAATTGAGCTAGTTGGGCTGCCTGGTAGTACCTCCACAAGTTAGGGAGTCCCAGACCCCCTTGGTTGCAACGTCTCATAAGGACCTCCGTTGGGCACCTAAAGCCCTTTCCTCCCCAAATGAACTTTTTAATCTGAGATTGGAACTTAAGTAATTGGGATTTAACAATGGGGATAGGAAGGGATCTAAAGAGGTAGAGGACCCTCGGTAGGAGGGTCATCTTGCCCACGTTGAGCTTCCCCAGCCAGGAGATACCCATTTTCTCCCCGTTAGCAAGATCCACTAGAAGATCCACTAGAAGTTGCTTGTAAAGAGGGGGATGATTAATTTTATACTACTGATCAATAGAGGACACCAATTTGATGCCTAGGAATGTGGTCCGGGTTCCAGGGGATTTGGTAGAGATATTTAAGTTGTCTCACAATCCCCTCAGGCACATTGATATTAAGGGCCGCCGATTTAGATAAATTGACTCTCAGACCTGATGCTCTACCAAAGTTCTCGAGAAGATTAAGGATGTTCAGAACTGAGACCAGGGGGGAAGTAATGAATAATAGGAGGTCGTCAGCGAAAAGGGCACATTTATCGTGTGGGGACCACATCTCACCCCCCGGACCCCAGGATGATCCCTAACTGCAATCGCTAGGGATTCCATAGCGATGGCAGAAATCAGAGGGGAGAGAGGGCACCCCTGTCTGGTGCCCCTGTGTATGGAGAGCGGCTCAGAGAAATAATTTTGCAGTTTCACTCGGGCTCTGGGGTTGGAATATAGAGCTTTGAGAACCTGCAGGAAACAGGGACCAAAGCCCCAATGTTCCAGGACTTCAAACAGGAAAGGCCATTCAAATGTATCAAAGGCTTTTTGGAGTTCAACGGAAAGTAGAAACCCCTCCTGAGGAGGCCCACCATCCCACCCCAATCCAATGAGAGAGATGAGGTCCACTGCCCTGCAAATTTGGTCGGGACCCTGCCTCCCAGGGATAACACCCACCTGGTCCCTGTGAATATAATTCCCTATAACAGAAGACAGTCTATTCGCCAAGATTTTAGTTAGAATTTTTAAGTCATTATTAATTAAGGATATGGGCCTATAGTTACTGACTTCTGAGGGATCCTTACCGGGTTTAGGAATAACTGACATATTGGCCGTGTTCAAGTCACCGTTAACAATCGTACCCTTCTGTAGAGAATTGAAAAAGTTAGCTAAGTGGGGGGCCAGGATAGGCCCGAACTGTTTGTAGTAACCCGTGGAAAATCCATCAGGTCCTGGGGCAGAGCCCTTTTTGAGGTGCTTGATCACATCCAGTATCTCGGCCTCTGTTAATGGCTCCTCTAGGGCTAGACTATGATCCCTCTCTAGTGTGGGGAGGGTAATGCCATCTAAGAATTGGGGAGGAGCCAAGGAAGGGGCATGGGTTTCCGACTTGTAGAGAGCAGTATAAAATTTGTGAGACGTGTCCATGATTTTCTGTGGATTATGAGTAAGGACCCCTGTAGGATCCCTTACTTTCGGGAAGGTAAACGAACAAAACTTGGGGACAATCTTGACGCTAATTTAGGGCCTATCTGATCCTTCTGGAGATAAAAATGAGCGTTAGCCCATTGGATCTGTCTCTCTGCTTGAGATGTCAGAGCCAGGTTGAGGGCCGCTCTACTTGCTTCTACTTAAGCTTGGGACTGAGGAGTAGGGTTTTTCTTATGGGCCCTAACAAGGTCGTGGAAATCCTGTTCATGCTTAACTATATCACTCTGTCTCTCCTTTTTGAGTTTGCCGATAATTAGATGACTTTACCTCGGAACACCATTTTGTGGGCCGCCCACAGTGTGGACACTGCATTTTATAGGGAGGGTGCTGTAATGTAGGTAAAAAATTGTATTGGCCCTTCTAAGCTACCTGACCACTGTTCTCAGGCCAGCAAGTGCATTATTGGTTGCTATAGCAGTGAACAGCCACATTCATTCACATTTTTTTTCAAAATGCAATTCATTTGGGTTTAAACTTAATTTAAACCTGAACCCAAAAAAAAAAATTCCCTACTAGAACTATATGTTGGCTTGATGGCCCTGAGTGTAGACACTTCCTTATTCAGACATCAAACAGAGCAAGACCAACAGTGACACATGAAGGGTATGTATAGATACCAGGTCCCCATTTAGACCTACAAGCAGAGCATCGAGCTCAGGGAAGTCTTCCAGCATTAACTTCCTATTAATTTCCTATGTAGCTTTACGATTTAATGTAAATAAATTCTAAGAACTGCAAAGGAAGCTGATGCTGGAAGATGTGAAAAGGTGTGTCACAATAAACCATGTCCTTTAGGAACATATACTTTTCACCATGCCCAATGATGATTGTGACAATGTGGTACACTTTGCACAGTCTTAATCCCACAAAGGGAATTGTTAATTGTGTTTGACCCCGAGACAAAGGTTTCCAATCCTCCCCTGCAATGTACTGAACATTCTGAACACTTTATTTGCATTAGCCCTGCATTAGTAAATAGTTCATTTCTAAAGATACACAGATTATATATGGTAAAAAAGTTGGCAAATGCAAGCAAATTAATGCAGGCAAATTGTATCCAGATTGGTGTGCTTTTAAAAATACGCCCCTAAAAGAAAAAGAAGAAAGGAAAACATCCACAGTAAATGTGCAATACATGAATATGCATGACAGTGACTAGCACTTGATGTTGATGCATTTGATCATTGATATGTAACCTCAAGGCAGTGCTATTCATATAACAAACTTAATGATGCACAATTAATGTAACTAATATTTCTATGATCATTGGAATTACACCAAACTAAGCAGACATGTTTATATTATCATTTATGTGCTTTAAACGTTTTTGTCTTCTTTAGAGCAGCAATCTATTTTACTAATTAATCTTTTTAACATCCTGTATAGTTTATTAGAGCCATCACATTTATTATTTGAAAGCTTCACAGGTTTGAAATCATACTTTAAGGAGTTATATACCATTCTATAATCTTGTTAAAGGCAATGGGTGTAGTGAGAAACATTGTGGCTATCAATTCAGACCTTTTCTTCTGTAAATGCTAGCTGCCTTGCTGTCATGCTGGTCCTTTTAATTTAGTATTTCACTTTGATTTGTTATTCTGCATGCTTGTTGTGAGTCAGTGACTCCAGGCAAAAATAGCAAGATAAAAATAAATATCCTGTTAAAATGTCCTGAGCCCACCCCAGTTTGCGATGGGACAATGAAAGCAGAAGCAGCATTATACCAAACATACCCCAGAAGGAGACATAGGGGTTGATTTACCATAACTGAAACTTGTAAAATCTGCTGCAGCTCTGTATTGAAACCAATCAGCTTCCATTTTTTTTTGTCAAAGCTTAATTGAACAAGCTGAATTTAGGAGCTGATTGGTTACCATGCACAGCTGCACCACATTTTGCACTATCCAGTTTTAGTAATTCAACCCTATAGTTTTCTCAGGTCCCTGTTCCCAGAGCCCACAGCTCTGTAAGCAGGATCACACTCTCAGACACACCCGGGCTGAAGAGAGGATATATATGGCAATAATATATACAAAACTACCATAACCAAAGAAATAGAAAATGGCAATAAACACTTCAAGTATGTGACAGTTTAAAATAATGTATACAATTGGCAATAAACAAGCAGACAACTGAATGACCGCTAATCCCTATACTGGGGAAGGTCTTGTCTATGGGGCGATGCTATGACACTGGTCCAGCAGTCTTTGTCAAACCCTTTCCTCAAAAATAAGTCCCTCTGAACCTGGGTGTGGTGTCTGAATGATGTCCACCAATAAGCGATACTCTTTCTTTAACCAGGGTGAGCTAGGGTATGGCTAGCATCCTCTCACCATCTCCCTTAGGGTGATAAAATATCTCCTCCTGCTTTCCATTTGGGGTTTAGCGATGTCAGCTGCAGTGAAATCCTCTCCACGATCAGGCAGCAATGCCAGGCTTGAGAGTGAGGTTCCCACAAACCAGGAGATGTCCATTTCTCAGCCTCTCTGTGTCCCTGACATTGTAATAAAATTACCCTACAGCAGCCTACTGCACTGTGTGTTCCACCACATCCTCTCTGACACTGCCCCAAGTTCTGGAATAGTCATTCATTTTCCTTCACACGGAGCTGGGATATGTAATCCCAGAGTCAATCTGTGATGCAGGCTTAATCTCCTGGGGACTATATTCCCCACAAGTCATAGTTGCTCCCAGCAGGCTCTGTCCTTCCCAGAATCCTCAGCAGCTCAGCCTCCTCTTTCATTGCGTTCCCTGGGTGATGGGTGGGGCTTTCCTCCAGCTCTCCCTTTGGCTGTATGCAGTCTTTCACTGCCCTCTCCAATGACAGCCCAGGAGAGGGAGAACAGCTGCAGCACTGGTTATGTGTGAACTGCTGCAGTATGTGTGAGACTGTGGTGACAGCTGGGTCCATGCAGCTGTAATCCAGGTAGTACCTCGGACTGGGGCTACATAACTGTCACTCTACTTTCTCCTCATATGAGCATGCTTCTTGTCAGCACATGACCTTGTTGGCTCCTTGTGCTGCTTTGTCCTCTCACACTCCAGCCCTGCTGTAAAGGGGATTGCAAGACAATGATATCAGGTCTGTATCAGGTATTTGCACTGCTTACATTAAAAAATACATTTAATGATTTATGACTGATTACAGAGCTGCATTCAATTGTGAGTAAATGTGTCAGTTTTCACAGTTGAGAACAGTTAACTCTGTGGTTAGCAATGCTGCCATAAAAACTGACACATCCAAAAATGCAACTTGGATTGTAAAGCACGGCAGCATTGCTATTATCACTGTAATATTGGAACCCCGATTCAAGGCAAAAATGAAATCTAAAAAGTGTATTTTACGTCAATTACTTTATTTTCATTCTTGATTCCAAACACCTTTTCCTAAGCTAT
This sequence comes from Glandirana rugosa, assembly GCA_018402905.1. Lineage (NCBI taxonomy): Eukaryota > Metazoa > Chordata > Amphibia > Anura > Ranidae > Glandirana > Glandirana rugosa. The sequence continues at coordinate 230,120 of BLSH010332128.1, read as the reverse complement.
CTTGCAATGTAATGAATCAAAGTCATAATTTCTTTATGACTCAATCTAATTTCCTACCCTGGGGACCGGGTATTTCCCCCTGCTCGTTATCTTTTTGGGCACTGGTCCCCTCACTGCTCCCATGAGTTCTATTGCCTCTGGATCCTATGAGATAGGACCTGGCCACCACTCCCCCAATAGGAAGTGTCCACATCATATAGATAATGATGTGGACCCCAGAACGTAAGCAGAAGAAGATAATTGGACTGTCATGCAGTAGTGATTTCAGGTAAGTAAAATAAGCATTTGGATAGGTTTTTTTGTTTTTCATACCAGAAGTTAGTTGGAGGGGGCTGCCAATATCCTGGAGTTGGGCTTTAGGCGCTGAGGTTCTTGTGTTTGATTCCTACACCTTACTAACTGCAAGGAGTTTTAGGATCTCCCTGTTTTTGTACTCGCTTACTTGAGCTGGGAATGGGAGCTTTGCTGTATTTGGAACACAACATGATGGCCTGCAGCTACCTTGAGACAGTCTTAATTTCTTGTTTGTTGCTAGACCTTTATGGAGGATAGGCTTACCTCAAATGTATTTATTTCTTATGTAGCCCTCTTTTGGGGAGGGATTATGAGTAACGATTCTCCCCAGCCAGGATATTCTATTAAACCTGTAGGAAAACTAGAAAACCAGAACCTTCACTAAGTGGAAGAGTGAGTTTGATAAAAAAAAAGTCAGTACTTCCACCCAGGACAGGGCCTCCGTGAGCAGAGAGGATTTCCTTCCTGGGAAATTAACCAGTAATCTAATCAAAGTAATTGGTAGAAGAGAAGCTACTGCAGCCAGTATATAACATTAACCATAAGTATACAGACACACGCTAGTATGGGAATAATATAAGTCTTATATTACAAAAGGGTAATAATAGTACATATGTTCAATGTACAAACTGGTAATATAAACAAAAGGCCCAATAGGAGTCCTGGTGGAATTGTGCACATATATCTGGGTATATATAGTTATTAGATAAAGATAGCTCTAAATGAATGTTACATGCAAAAGCTATGGGCAACAATAAACTATGAACATAGGAACACTTTCCTTATAATCTCTGCTTCTGGTCTGAATTTCTGTTTCTGGTCTGAATTAGCAACAGTTCTGAGGATATGTAGTCTCAGCTTCACTCTCTCCACTTCCTTCTTGGGTCTCCAACCCAGCTATGCAGACACAGGAAATGCTACCCACAATCATCTCTGAGATACCAAGCCGCACAACCTTTTACAAGACAGTAGAAGGCAGTAAATCTCTACACAATATTTGTATCCAGGTTACTCAGAAGAATTTAAGTTAGGGACCATACTTTTCAAAGATGTTTAATGCTGCAGTGTGACTTCTTATGTATTTGCAAATATATGCAATGAAAAACATTTTTTAACCTACATGTTGAACAGTTTAATCAGGCATTTTTGTGTTTGCAATGTTTAGTTAACTACGGGTGTTTCTCACAGCTCCACCCAAAATTGGCCCTGGTGACTGTGTTTATCCATGGTGTAGAGATGAGTGAACCTGCCTGAGTTTGGTTTGCAGGAGGTTTGGCTAACCCAGTCCACAAGCCCTGAAGCAAACTGAAACTATGGGAGGCAAATTGTATTATTATCTTTTTCTGCCCATTTTCAGTGCTAATAAGCAAACTTAAAAATGGCACGGAGAACTGGGCACTGTCATAACATGTAACACTGCTGTATATGTTTATGTTGTCAGAGTTGCTTGGATAGACACCATCATCTCCAAAGTTATGAACAAATAAACAAGAGATTCTTTGCAGTTTGGACTTTAACCACTTGCCGGCATCACTTCAGCCGAATGACGGCTACAGCATGGCTGGCTAGTTCTGGGAGGGCTTCTTTTGACATCCTCCCATGCACCCGCTTCTCGCGCGCCCCCTGGGGCACACATTCAGAAGTGTCCATGATCGATGGATCCGCGGGACCCAGCGCATTATGGATCAGGGTAAAGGGCCAATCACAGTGGTCCTTTTCCACGTGATTGCTCCATCTAATGACAACAATTTTCAGTCTTTTCCTATTTATAGAGCAAAAAATAGAAAACCCGGTGGTGATTAAATACCACAAAAAGAAAACTCTATTTGTGTGAAAAAAGGACAACAATGTCATATGGGTACAGTGCTGCATGACTGAGTAATTGTCATTCAATGTGTGAGAGTGCTGAAAGCTGAAAATTGGCCTGGTTAAGAAGGTGGTATAAGTTCCCAGTGGGCAAGGGGTTAAACAACACTACTAAAATACATAGGTTTATTGTATTAAAAAAAAAATTGACATTTCTGGTCTATTTCAATCAACATAATCTCTTTGTTACATCAACATGGGGCACATAAGAATTCTACAAATATATTTCACAGCTTATCATTATTCATCCCATTATCACTTGGCTTCTCTATTTTTGTTGGAACTCAATAATGAAAGGCTCTGACAGGGAAGAATTATATGATCTAATTACAACACATTTCATGGGTCCCAAAACACCGCACTTCTTCAGGTTCTGTGAAATTATAAGAAACAATCAATATCCTTACACATTGTACATTGTTTACAATACTACTGTTAACTATGTAACATATACCTTTATTATATTGATATCCAAAATTGGGATCAAGAGCCTGGGGACTTTTGGTGTGATTGGAGGTCCCCAGGCTTTTGATCCAAATTTTAGGTACCAATAAACTGTATTAGTTTTCAATAGATTTTATTGTTTTTTTCGACAAGAAGTAGAAAAACAATGGTATATTGTGATGAACATTATCACATAACAAGGTAAATGAAGAATCATATGGCAAATTGGCTAAAAAAAGACCCTTAAACGCAGGTATCCTCATGCAACAGACATGATAAAAATGCTCTTATTATGACCAGTATATCACCCATCAACCACTGACATCCCATATGGGATCAGGCTGTGTCCTATGGGGGGGGGGGATAAAACTGGCCTTTCAACCCCATACTGTAAAGCCTTATAAAGTCACAAAGGATTAAATGTGTGAGAAAGTGTATCCACAGTCACCGTCAGGTTAAATAGTAGATGAGGATAATCTGTAAAGAAAAATGCTTATTTATAAGGAGATGAACATTCCTCTTAAGTAGACACTGACTAAAATAATAAACCTGAACTTTTAAGATGTAAGAGATCAGTAGAGGGATCTAGGATTGAAGAAGAGCTTGCCCTCCCCAAGGGACAGGTTGACCTGCTAGGAGTCGTGTCCTTTACCCTGACCACCTCTTGTGACTTTATGGATCAGATGGATAAGTCATTTAGATAAAGGAGAAAAGTAGGAGAAGAGGAGAGTGAAGAACAAAGAAAAGCAAAGGAATGAAATGGCTTCAGGCAGCACAGAGAAGTACAGGACCAAAGAAAAACGGACAACATATTATGTCATACTGGCTCAAATTGGTTACTGTATGTAAGTGCTCCAGGGTTCCCATACTTTTTCAAATGCACCAGAGGAATCCATCAGAACACCAACTGCTTTCTTCTGAACCATTAGCCAAGAGACCTTTAGATTTGCTGCAGCAGAAGACACCTTTGGCTGTTTCCAGGCATGGGCTATAGGCTATAGTGATTTTAGCCCCCCAGTAGAATAAAGTGGATGAGTTTCAATGTATTTTTAGGACACTGGGCTTGATTACTGTTAAAGCGGTAGTAAACCCCCCAAAGCTTTTTTTTACCTACAGGTAAGCCTATAATAAGACTTACCTGTAGGTAAAATGAATATCTCCTAAATCTACATGGTTTCGGAGATATTGGCCCTGCAAGCAGTCATCAATGTCAGTGGCGCATGCGCTCTGATGATCCGGTGGAGGTTGCCGGAAAATCAGAGCTCGCTGCTGGAACGAAGAGCTCCTGCGCGCATGCGCGGGAGTGACGTCAGCGCAACTCTGGCCACTCACAGCGCCGGAGCTGCATACCCAGAAGAAAGAAGAGGACCATCATGTCAGCATCCACAGCACTGACCGACTCAGGCATCAGGGGCCTCGTTCTAAGGTAAGTACTTCATAATGTGTTAGTATGCAATGCATACTAACACATTATGCTATTGTCTTTCAGGCTATTTTTCCCCCCTCTTCTAGCGGGTTTACTACCACTTTAAGCAAGGCAATCTCCAGTGTGTTTGGAATTGCCACTCCAGTGACCTTACGCAGGAGCCCAAAGATCCTATTCCACAATCCCTTGATACGGGGACATTCCCACCAGATATGGAAGAGGGATCCCAGATGAACACAGCCTCGAAAGCATAATGAGGATGAGCCTGGAAAGATCTTGGCCAACCGGAGTGGGACTAGATACCATCTTGTAATAATTTTGATGCTGGCCTCAATTAGTGAGACATTTATAATGCCCTTAAAAGCTCTTTGAATCAGGATATGCCAAATGTCCTCTTTCCAGTTGATCACCAAGTCCCTCTCCCAAATAATGCATATGGTGGTTTTCCCAAAGACTCTGCTAGAGCGGCGTATATAAGAGATAGGCCTCCTCTATGGTCCATGATCTGCAAGCACCATTGCTCGTAAGCTGTAAAACTAGGGGGGTCACGTTTGGATCTCCATAATGAGAGGAGATGATGCCTTATTTGGTGTATTCTAAATCTCTCAGAATTGGGCATGTCCAATCCATTGATACAATGGGTCACCGTTAAAGGACCCACGGAAGACATAAAGTGTCCAATGCGAAAGAGGCCCTTATTTGTCCACCATTGGAAAGCACGGATATCCTGTCCCAGAGGAAATTAAGGATTGTGGAAGAGATGTGTTAATGGTTGAAGTTCTGAGACCAATGCAGAATATTTGTGTAAAGAGTCACAGAGGGCCATAGAATCAGAGAGGGTGAGCGCCATTATTGATAGTCTGCTTTTGGGGGTGGACCAAATCAGAAAGTCAATTGTATGTCTCGGGATTGCCTGTCTCTCCATTTCCACCCAATCCGGATTCTGCCCTCGAGAATAGATAGAGGTGAATTGCGCTAATTGGCCCGTCTGGTAATATTTCCATAGAATAGGGACCCCTAATTCTCCCTTACTTCTGCTTCTGAAAAGTATACTTTTGAGGTATCTATATCCTTTAGAACCCCAAATAAAGCGAACTACCTGGGATTGGAAATTTTGAATGTGAGGTCTCTGGAGAGGGATCGGGAGGGAATATAAGAGGTAAAGTAACCTGGGTAGGAGGTTACAGAGTTGACCCTTCCCAACCAGGAGATGTCCCCACTTGACCAACTGGATAAGTCTGCCCCCAGCTTCTTATACATAAGAGGTTAATTAACTATATAACGCTGATCCATGCTGGCTGCTACGTTGACCCCCCAGATAAGGGATAGAGGTGTCACTCCACTTGAATGAGAAATGACTTTTGAGTCATTCAACTAGGAGGTTAGGAATATTAACGTTCAGTGCTATGGGTTTTAACCATATTGACATGCAGGCCCAATATCCTCCCAAACACTTTCAGGAGATTTAGGACGATAGGGAGTGAGGTAAGAGGAGAGGTTAGAAAAAGCAACAGATCATCAGCAAAGAGAGCATATTTGTGTGTGCTCTATCCACATCTGACTCCATGGATATACGGGTTATTCCTAATGGCCAAGGCAAGAGATTCAATAACAGTGGCAAAAATTAAGGGAGATAATTGGCACCCTTGTCTTGTCCCTTTGCAGATTGGAAAGGGATCTGAGTAGTGACCTTGTAATCTTACCTGTGCAGATGGTTTTGAGTACAGTGCTCATGGGAACTGTATAAAATGTGGGCCAAACCCCCATCTGTCTAAAACCACAAATAAATAAGGCCATTTGACCGTATCAAATGCTTTTTGTAAGTCAACCAACAGAAACCCCTCCTGAGGTTCACCTCAGCCCAATTGGCTCTTAAAAAGGAAATATTATCCACCACTCTATGTATTTGGTCTGGCCCCTGTCTCCCCGGGATGAATCCCACTTGATCCTTATGGATATAGCCACTTATGAAGGTCGAGAGCCTGTTGGACATGATTTTCATAAAAATTTTGAGATCATTGTTGATCAATGATATGGGCCTATAGTTACCCGCCTCTGAGCTGTCTTTGCCCAGTTTGGGGATAACAGAAATGTAGGCTGTGTTTGCTTGTTTGCCAATGTGGTTCCTTTCTGAAGAAAGTTGAAAAAGTGACTCAACTATGGGGTGAGGGTAGATGCAAAGGATTTGTAGTAGCCTGTAGAGAATCCATCTGGGCTCGGGGCCAAACCTTTTTTAAGAGTTTTAATAACCTCCAAAACCTCCAGTCACCTATGGGTTTCTCGAGTTCTAAGCTGTGATCCTTTCACAGTTGAGGGAGCGGGATTTCATCAAGAAACTTAGAGATGAGAGCTGGTCTTACTCCCTCATCTACCCTATAAAGGTTAGTATAGAATTCTCGGAAAGTCACCATGATCCTTTGGGGGTTCTGTGTTAGTGCCCCCTTAGAGTTACATAATTTTGCAAAAGAAAATGTATTCTGTCAAGGTGTCAGCCTGGCAGCCAGCCTTGGTGCTATCTTATCCTTGTGCACGTAGAAGCGTGCTTTAGACCATCTAAGACTTATTTCAGCCAGGGTTGTCAGGGCCAGGTTAAGGGCTAAGCGACTAGACTCCAGTAGTGTACTAGATTTAGATGTAAGGTTACTTCTGTGATCTTTAGACAATTTGTAAAAATCACTTTCTAATTTGCCAATGTCAGCCTGCCTTTCCTATTTTAGTTTGGTGGCCAATTGAATGATCTTTCCCCTGATAACTGCCTTATGGGCCGCCCAAAGAGTTGCTGGGGAGACTTCTCCATTGTCATTAACCCGGAAATAGCCACCTATGTCTTTGTCCAATAATGTGCATTGAATTGGATCACTCATCCATGCCTCATTCATGCCCATCCATGCCCATCCATGCCTCATCCATGATCATCTATGCCTCTTCCATGCCCAACCATGCCTCATCCATGCCTTATCTATGCCCATCCATGCCTCATCTGTGCCTCAGCCATGCCTCATCTGTGCCCATCCATGCCTCATCCGTGCTCATCCATACCTCATCCATGCCATATCAGTGCTCATCCATGCCTCATTCATGCCACATCCATGCCCATCCATGCCACATCAGTGTTCATCCATGCCACATCAGAGCTCATCTGTGCCCATCCATGCCTCATCCATGCCACATCAGTGCTCATCCATGCCACATCAGTACTCATTCATGCCTCATCAGTGCTCATCCATGCCACATCCATGCATCATCCATGCCTCATTTATGCCACATCAGTGCTCATCCATGCCACATCCATTCCACATCAGTGCTCATCCATGTCACATCTATGCCATATCAGCGCTCATCCGTGCCTCATCAGTGCTCATCCATTCCACATCCATGCATCATCCATGCCTCATTTATGCCACATCAGTGCTCATCCATGCCACATCCATTCCACATCAGTGCTCATCCATGTCACATCTATGCCATATCAGTGCTCATCCGTGCCTTATCCATGCCACATCAGTGCTCATCCATGGCATTCAGTTCTCATCCGTGCCTCATCCATGCCACATCAGTGCTCACCCATGCCACATCAGTGCTCATCCATGCCTCACCCATGCCACATCAGTGATCATCCGTTCCACATCAGTGATTATCCATGCTTCATCCGTGCCACAGCAGTGCTCATCCATGCCTCATCCATCCCACATCAGTGCTCACCCATGCCTCATTTGTGCCACATCAGTGCTCATAAATACCACATCAGTGCTCATTCATGCCTCATTAGTGCTCACCTGTGCCACATCCATGCCACATCAGTGCTCACCTGTGCTTCATCCATGCCATATTAGTGCTCATCCGTGCCTCATCCATGCTGCATCAGTGCTCATCCATGCCTAATCCGTGCTACATCAGTTCTCATTCGTGCCACTACAGTGCCCATCAGTGCCACTATAGTGCTCATCAGTGCCCTACAGTGCCTCACAAAAGTGTAATAGGTAGTGAGGAAATTAGATGTATAATTTATGCCCCTAGAACACCTGATGTTGCTCTCTGCATGTTGTGGCCAGGCTGTGTAAAAATTCTCACTCATGTGGTATCTCCATACTCAGGAGCAGACATTATGGGGCGTTCGCCGGAACTTCGTGCATCCCATAATGCATTCCAATGGCGGGAGAAAATGCCGCCTGCTGATTGGCCAAAGCATGCACATGACCTGCATGCTTTGGCCATTCACAGAGCACTCTGCTGTGAGAGCTATGATTAGCTAAAGGCAGAGTGCCTTTAGCCAATCTCTGCTCAGCAGCCTCAATCCACACCCCACACTAACTAAAGCCGCTTGTACAGTGAGCTTAGGTAGCGGCATGCAGGCAGTTTAGTGTTGCTAGCTGTGCATTGTGAAAAACATATAGATAGATAGATTTGCAATCTATGTCTGAAGCGGTTAAAGCACGGCCAGAACTCCAGCCACTTGGGCATTACTGTCTTGACAAGACATATCACGACCAGCCATGCAGTCCGTTGGCAACAGCACCTGATAAACCCACTCCAGAAAAAAAGGCAGACTTCTCCTTGCTCCTGATCTGGGATTTCAACCCCTACTATACCTCCAGTTCTCTCCAAAACCTGCACTAAGAGGAATGAAGGATTAGCAATGCATGTCACAAGTACTTGCAGCCAATCTGCTAGCCGTACACCACCAGGTGAATTCAGCTGGCAAATATCCCTACCCCGGTTGCTGAACCATAAAAAAAAATACTGTCCCAGCCATCCACATGCTCAGCATCTTAATGCTAGCTTGGCCAAATTACTAGCACTCCAACTGCTGCCTTTTCAGCTGGTAGACTCTGTCCCCTTTCATGAATTTGTGAAATGTGCTGTCTCACAGTGGCAGGTTCCCAAAAAAAATTATTTTCAGGCAAGGCCATTCTAACTCTCTACCATCATGTGTGTTTTGGCCTCGTTGGACAGGATGATCAGCAGCATGGTTCATATTGCCACTGACTCATAGTCCAGCAGGCACGGTCAGGGACATTACCTTTCCTTCACTGGGGCAGAGAGTCTGTCTGCGGGGTACATTCAGAGGTGGTTGACGCCATGGCAGCTTGAGCCAGGAATGGTTGTATGCGACAATGGCACCAACCTTCTCTCTACCCTCCGACAGGGACACTTGACACATGTTCCATGCTTGGCACACGTCTTGAATTTGGTGGTGCAGCGTTTCTTGACCAGGTACCCAGGCTTACCAGATATCCTGAGGTAGGCCAGAAAAGTCTGTGGTTATTTCCAGCGTTAATACAATGCCAGTGCCCGGCTGGCTGACATTCAGCGGGAATTCAACCTGCCCACCAACTGCCTCATTTGTGACATGCCCACCAGTTGGTACTCAACATTGGCAATGCTGCAGTGGCTACACACACAGCAGAGGGCCACCAATGAGTACTTCTGTGAGCATGGCACCAGGACAGGCTCAGGGGAGCTTGGCTTATTTTTGCCAAGTCAGTGGCTACTGATCAAGGATGCATGCACTGTCCTGTCACCATTTGAGGAGGCCACAAGGATGGTGAGCAGCGACAATGCATCATTGACACTGTCCCTCTAATGTGGTTATTTGGTGGGTATGGCGCTGCTCTGTGATATCCGATGGGTTCGAGTATTCCAAAAGAATTTTATAATATCTATTTTGGTATAGGATAGGATGAGTAAATATATTGCCGACTGATATATAATATGTAATTAAATAGGGGTACTCCTATAAAGATGGTACTCCTAATGAAAGGTATAATGATTGCTGAAAATGGTTACAAGGGAGAGTAAAGTGCCGAAATGCTGATAAGGAATAAGACAATATTGAAAATAGAAAATAGAAATGTGTGAAATTATAAAAGAAAAATGAAATGAAATTACAATTGAAAATTAAATACAGATACCGTACAAATTGTGCTGTGAGTGGCTGGATTAGTAGTAAATACTAAGTGAAGGTACGTGATGATGTGTGACAAAGTGTGGTATTAAATCAATAACAATGATGTTCTCAACAACAATAAACTGTGTGGTTAAATATTCTTGCAATTATAACAATATTTCACATGCATTCCAAATATTAAAATAAGATAGGCAAGCAATATGGTGAACTGCACAAGTGCATAAAGTGGTATTCCAAATTATATTCCCCTATCGTGGGTCCAATAATAATCAATAAATAATGAATAAAATTGGTGACCAAAACCTGTGACTTTAACCGTGCCAAGACAACAGTCTCTTATTCCAATGTGCTTCAAAACAGTTCGCTGGATATCCTGCTAAATATGTTGCATAGTGGCGTCAATTCACTCTATTCATTCCAGGTGCCAGTTGACTCATTCTGTGCTCCCCTATGTAAAACGCACTCACCAGACTGTAGTCCCCACTAGGGGGTGCTCGCATAGAGGCCGGAACTCTCTTATGGTAATCCTTTAAAGCTGGTCATCTCACCTCATAGTCAGGGCATGTAAAAACAGGAAGAGGTATCTCGTGCAATATGTTTCAAAAGTTGTAATCGCTAGTAAAAAAATTTTACACTCACATTTGAGACGAACGTTCGGGCTTGTAATCAAAAGTGGTCCCAGGAAGTCCGCCGTGTTGTCTGCGTTCCAACGGGCTTCCGGAAGTGACGTGTGACGTATGGCATATATACATTTTATCTGTTTTAACTGTCCCTCTAATATTCCTTCTGGAGCACACGCTTCATGGAATCATGGACTGGGCACTTGAGGCAGAACAGAGGAAGGAAGAGGAGGACATCCTTTCCTCTCAAGGCCCCCTTTATGCAGAGAGCATTCCTGCAGAGCCGCCAAACACATAGGAGGAGGAGGATTGTGTCAGCATGGATGTGGAGTATAACACGCAGCAGTCTTCAAGGGATCATGGTTTTCAGTCCCCAGTAACCCAAGGAGTTGTATGTGGCTGGGAGGAGGTAGTTCCTGATAATGTCATCCTCAGTGACCCTGAGGACAGGATTTGTGGTATCAAGGAGAGGGATCATTACTGGCTGGCAACCCTTCTTGATCCACGTTACAAGGGTAAAGTTGCAGAGCTCATCCTGCCTGTGCAGGGGGAGCAGAGGATAAAACATCTTCAGGATACCTTGAATAAAAGTTTGTGCAATGCCATTCCAGACCCTGGGAGGCTACCATGTCCTGGTGCTGGACAACGTGTTTCTGAAGCTTTGGTCGTTCAGAGGCAGAGCAGTGGAGAAGACTGACCAATGCCTTTAAAAAATGTTTCAGTCCTCAGCGCCCAGGCCTGATAGATTCAAGCAACCATTGTCAGCGTCAGCATTATATGGTGCAGGAATATCTAGGGGCAAGAGCAGACTTGGAGACCTTTCCAACTGAGTATCTACTGAGTTACTGGGTCTTGAGGATGGACCACTGGCCGGAACTTGCTGAATATGCAATTGAGCTTCTGGCCTGTCCTGCACCAGCGTGTTTTCTGAACGGACATTCAGTGCTGCTGGAAGGTTTGTAACTGGTCAAAGAGAGCGCCTGGCCAAAGACTTGGTTGATAGGCTCACATTTATAAAAAGAATCAGTCGTGGATCAGCAGCTATCAAGCCCCTGATGCTGATGCAACTGATTCAATTTGCTAGGGATCTGGAATCCCTTGAAGACTACCAATGCTCCTAATACTCCTCTCCTGTCGATAATCTAGAATGATATTTTGTATTTAGGGCACCAACAACTCCAAAGGCCCAATTTTTCTGCACCTGGTTTACAGGGGCATGCCATAACAATTTTTGAACTAATTTACAACAGCAAGGCCCATTCCTGCGGCCAGTAAGAGTAACTGAAAGGGGTTACAGTGTTCTGGCACCGCCAACACCCAAGGCCCAATTTTTCAGAACCTGTTTGACTGTGGCATGTTATCACAATTTTTAAACTAATTTACAACAGCAGGGCCCGTTTTTGCGCCCAACAAAAATAACTGCAAGGGGTTACAGTGTTCTGGCACCGCCAACACCCAAGGCCCAATTTTTTGGCACCTGTTTGACTGGGGCATGTCATCACAATTTTTTAAATAATTTACAACAGCAGGGCCCGCACAAAAATGTAAACAAATTGCATGGGGGTCCCCCAAAATCCAAACCAGGCCCTTCGGGTCTGGTATGGATTTTAAGGGGAACCCCGTGCCAAAATTAAAACAAAAATGACATGGTGCCCTCCCCCCAAAATCCAAACCCCAAAATCCAAACCAGGCCCTTCAGGTCTGGTATGGATTTTAAGGGGAACCCCGCACCAATTTTTTTTAAAAAATAGCATAGGGGTCACCCTAAAATCCAAACCAGACCCTTATCTGAGCACTCAGCCCAGGCATGGCAGGAGAGGGTGGGGACAAGCAAGTGCCCCCCCCTCCGAACCATACCAGGCCACATGCCCTCAACATGGGGAGGGTGCTTTGAGGTCCCCCCCAAAGCACCTTGTCCCCATGTTGATGGAGAGAAGGGCCTCATCCCCACAACCCTGGCCAGTGGTTGTGGGGGTCTGCGGGCGGGGGGCTTATCAGAATTTGGAACCCCCTTTAATAAGGGGGCCCCAGAACCCAGCCTCACCTATGTGAATGGATATGGGGTAAGAAAATAAATTAAAATTAAAAAGAAAGCTTTATTTGTGTGAAAAAAGGACAGAAATTTCATATGGGTATAGTGTTGCATGACTGAGTAAGTGTCATTCAAATTGTGAGAGCACTAAAAGCTGAAAATTGGCCTGGTTAGGAAAAGGGTATAAGTGCCCAGTGGGCAAGTGGTTAAGTGTATACAGTATTGATGCTATATACGTGAGATAAAAAATAAAGTACAATTTTGCCAGTGGACATTGCACCCAGAACAACTTCACCCCACTTTTCCATTCAATACTTATAGGTTTAGTGAACGCAATGAGCAGTGAACCCAATGTGTGCAAATACTTTTGCCTGTGCTTCGAGTACAGTACATAATATCTTAATAGGACTGCGATCTTTGAATGAACTGCATTTAGCAAAACTGACAAGCAGTAGCTCACCTACCTTATCAGTGTACACCACAGCTAAAAAACAAGTCTAAAACTTTGAAAACCTGTCATTACTGCTGTCTGACTAAAAGCACCAATTAAATATATGACAAATGGGGATAATTTGTTCAAAGATTCACACCAGTCTGGGTCCATCTACATCAAATGGATGTTTACCTTGGATCGCTGAATCACTGCAGCTTGAATTGATCTGTTTAACCACTTCAGGTTCTGAGCAATTTTTGAAATTGTTTTACATACATGTAAAAATCAGAATTTTTTTACTATAAAAATACTTAGAACACCCAAACATTATGATATACACACTCATCGGCCACTTTATTAGGTACACCTGTTCAATTACCTGGTAACATTGGCTAATCAGCCAATCACATATCAACAACTGCATTTAGACATCTAGACGTAGTGAAGATGACATGCTGAAGTTCAAACCGAGTACTAGAATGGGGAAGAAAGGGGATTTAAGTGACTTTGAACGTGGCATGATTGTTGGTGCCAAAGGGGCTGGTCTGAGTATTTCAAAAACTACTGATCTACTGGGATTTTAATGCACAACCATCTCTAGGGTTTACAGAGAATGGTCCAAAAAAGAGAAAGTATCCAGTGAGTGGCAGTTTTGTGGAGAAAAATGCCTTGTTGATGTCATAGGTCAGAGGAGAATGGGCAGACTGGTTCAAGATTATAGAAAGGCAACAGTAACGCAAATAATCACTCATAACAACCAAGGTATGCAGAATACCTTTTTCGGTTCGCACCAGAACATCTCGAACAGGGAAAAAGTTCTAGCGAACATGCAAACTCTGTTAAAGTCTATGGGACACGAACTCGAAAAACCAAAAGTCCTCTTTTTTTTAAAGGAAAATTTTTTTGGATCTTTTCAAAAGGAAGAAAAACTGTACAATCATTGGTAGGATAAGTTCAAAGTACAAACAGATAAAACGTCACATATAACATCATAAATGACATCTCAACATGCATAAGATGGGGTTTAGGGGGGGCGTGGTCTGGATACCGAGGACGGCGGACGCTTCCTGCTGGAGCTCCGAAGTTCCAGAGCTAATCTCCAGCCATCGGTCCTCCGCAGAGACCGGTGAGCATCAGTAGTCACCCAGGGGGCCTCTGACCAGCCATCCACATAACCCGGTCAATAAATTTTTGCCGTCCGTGAGCGGCCGCCACGGAGCCTGAAAATTTAGGCCGCAGCTCCCTCCGTGGCTCCTAAAACCTCATCCAGCCATCAAAACCATCATCGGACCTCGGGGCACGGATCTGGGGACCCCCCATCCCCCCCCACATGGACACTGGGCCAAGGTGAAGCACAGGCCTGTTCATCTCCACACACCTTACACTAATTTAGACTGAGGCCTTACCAGGCAATAGGCCGCAGCATCCGGATAAACTTCCCAGACCCCCATCTACCTGTTCTAAAATTAAATCACCTTAACCAGGGGGGTCCTGATGAGCCTCGCTTGCTAATGGCCGCCTGATTTGTGCCCCTCTGCACCGTGGAGCTCCATTAGCTACTCAGGAATCCATCCCACCCTTAAAAAACATACCCAGCCATGGGGAAAAACGACCACTCCACCACAGCCTCCCGTAATACCAAAGAACAACCACCACAACCACCTGGAAACATTCCAGCAATGTTTAGGCTAGCGGGAGGGGATAGCTGCACATCCACAGAAATGGAATTAGAGTCTCCGACTGGTTCCCAGACCCAGACGAATACACAGCAGAAACCCTCATACCCTGCTCCATCCAACCCGCTCTGCTTGAACGACCTACAAGCTGTGGCGGCAGATATAAAGGCTACCCTGACAGCTGCTATATCTGACCTCAGGGCTGATTTGCATGCTGTCTCTATGAGGATGGGAGTGGTGGAATAAACAACAACCAGCCATGCCAACGCCATCAGACAAGTCCAAAGATCCACAGATCTAAACCTTTCACACATAATCGACATGCACAGACACCTGGAGGACCTCGATAACCGAGGAAGACGTCATAACATACGCATCAGGGGACTCCCTGAAACAATTGAACAACATCAGATTGAACAGACTGTGGTGGGGATCTTTAACGATCTGCTAGAAAGGCCAGCAGACTCCCCCATTGAAATAGAGAGGATCCACAGAGCACTAAGACCCAGAGGACGGGAATCCGACCCTCCTAGAGACATTATTTGCTACCTAGTGAATTTCCCACAAAAAGAAGCAATCCTCAGGAAAGCCCGAGACCGCAATAGAGTACTTTTTAACGGTACTGAGATCAAGCTGTTCCAAGACCTCTCCACCATAACCCTAAATCACAGGAGAGTCCTGCGCCCTCTGCTGGATCAACTCAGAACAAGAGGTATCCCTTAGAGATGAAAGTTCCCCTTCTGTCTGTCCGCTACCTGGAGAGGTTATTCGGCTCACCTAAGAACACCCGATGACCTACACGCCTTTTGTTGATACGCTCAATATCCCTTATGCAGAAGTTCCAGAATGGTACAGCACATTCTGCATTTCTGAATCATGGATCAAAGTTTCCAACAACTCCACCCCTAGAGCTCAAAGACAGAGAGATAGACGCCGTAGAAACTCAGACCCGCCTCCTCTTCACCCTAACCGCAGAGATGAAGCTCCAAGAAGCCCTGGCTCATCTCCACCACATAGGAGAGATCAAGTGGATGCTTAAGTTGTCCAACCTCTAGGCAGAGATTTGTACCCCCAACCTCATTTCGTACTTGTTCTGGATTAACAACCCGCTAATTGTTACACCTTCAAAGGCTTCACAACACCATCTCTCATCACTATGGATACTCAGAGTAAACTTTTTCTTTTTTTGTTCTCAGTTATTACTTCTCACCAACCCTGTTTCATTTCACAAGACTCATCAGAAAGCTTTCTACACTTGTGTATGGAACTGTATCTCCCATGTTTGTACTGTCTTGGCAATCCTACACGATGAACTCAAGAGCGAGTTTAAACTATTCCTCCGGACCGGTACGAGACAAACTGACTCTATGGTCTCACCCTTCTCCCCTCTATCATAACGCCTTTGAAGGGCTCACTTATTGCTTGGGCCTTCTTAAGCCATGAGTCTTTATTCCTGGTCCAACTATAATAAGCGCCAGCTCTGACCCCAAGCGAACGCTTTACTTACCACAATTTTTCCACCTCCACAGGTTTTTATTTATTTTTTAATTTTTTTGCTCAATATTACAGTTACTCTGATATTACTCTAAGTTTTCTCTTAATAACCACAATCTGTCATTATGTTACAAATGTTGTATCCAGTTTAGACCTTTACCAGCCAGTTAGTTCTGAGTTTTGCACACTACTGAATGTACGGACACTATTGAGACTTCATTAACCCATGTACTCTCTCTACCCATTGTCATCTTAGATTTCAAGCTTCAGGAATTCGTTCTCAACGCCTTTTCAAGAGCGAACAATCAAGCTCTTTAGAAGCTTTGAGTGTAAGTTATGTTCTGGTTCTGTATGGTTTTGAGTTTTTTTTGTTTTTGACTCAGGTTACCTCACTCATTTTGGGGCTTACTATGCTTTTTTAGACACGTCTGGGGAGGGAGTGTCAATGTGGGTTCCTAACTTCCCATCGGGAGGTGCAGCACGGGGACCTTCTGGTCCCCCTTCAGAAGATTCAGCTCCAAAGGGGCTTAGACAATGGACAACATGTAAAAATTCCATAACAGATTCCTGCATTGAACACTTACTCCCCAGACTGTCTCTAACTATCCAGAATTATACTAAATTGCCCCCTCCTAGGCTATAATGCATTACTTCGAATTGAGTTCTATATATGTGTTTATCATAAAAGGAGAAGGTCTCTTCACCCCCATAGGAGAGTATATTTTTTCTATAGGGCATTCCCTACAAAGTCCTCACCTACACTCCCACATTAAAAGTTCAATGTCCACACCATACTCAGAGAATCGGTCATCCATACCATTAACATATCCTACTCCCTCCACAGGCAATTCCAAACACTCTCTCCCCTTTAAACCGTTAAAGACCACCCTAGATTCAATTCCATGCAGGATTCCATACTGTACCTGGTTTCCCCAGCTCCACCACTGCAGGAGCACGCCTCCTCACGTTAATAGACCCCACTCCCACACAGAGAGAGATCCCCTTCTCTCCTGACAGTGCCGGACTTACCTAACTAATATATATAATTATTCTCCCCGCTAATAGTTTAGGAAGAATAGCTGGCCTACTTCTCCCTCCAGACTTCCTGACTTCTATCCTTCCAGTCATATAGACCCTACTCTTTTCCGTTCTATTTCTCTCAACTTTTCTATCCTTATCCCCCCATTCTTGTTCCCCCTCCTTTGGGAATTAAATCCACCTATCCAATAACCTGCCGTTGAACACAAGCTCCAATAGTTTCCTTTGCCCTATCAGAATATTTTAAGCTTGCAAAATCTACCACATACAATTGTTAACTGGGCACAATACTGAAAAGCAATAATGACAACACCAACAATGATACAAACCCCCCTCTCGTTGAAAGTTGTCTCAATAAATGCCAAAGGGCTAAACCTTCCTGAGAAACGCTCTCAACTATTAAGGGAATGTCATAGGCTGAAAGCAAATGTGGCTCTAATTCAGGAAACTCATTTTCTTGAAGGAAAGATTCCAAACCTCTCAGACAAAAACTATACTATGATATATCATGCCACCAACAAAGAATCGAAATCGAAAGGAGTCACAATACTCATCTCCAAACATCCCCAATTCAAACTCACGGACTCCTTGAGTGACCCACTCGGAAGATACATCTTCCTCAAGGGCACCATTAACAACCGACCCATTACATTTGCCAATATTTATGCACCTAATACCAAACAAGTAGCCTTTGTTAGACAGATAATCGAGCTCCTGACATTGTTCTCAACAGGAATTCTCATATTAGGGGGAGACTTCAATGTCCCCATGAACCCCATTATCAATACCTCCTCTGGTACATCCTTTTTACCATACAGTGCACTAAGGCAAATTAAAAAACAATTACAGAGTCTCCTGCTGCATGATACTTGGAGAACTCTTAATCCACAAGGTAAAGACTACACATACTTCTCCCCTCTGCACCAAAAATACACGAGGATTGACTATCTTTTTATCTCACAACCTGACCTATCCCTTCTTCATGATGCCACAATTGAACCCATGACTTTCTCAGATCACCATCCAATTACCGCCACTCTGACCTTTCCAGAAATCATAAATAGGACCAAAACATGGAGACTAAATTCCACCTTACTAAATGACCCCGCAGTAACTACCAACATCTCTACATGCCTCCAAGATTATTTTTCATTAAACAATACACCTGACACATCGCCTCTCAACATTTGGGAAGCACACAAGAGTGTGGCGAATTAATTAAAATAGCCTCCAGAAACAAAAAGATCCAACAAGCAAAAATTTCCACCTTAATGTCACAGATTAGCAAACTAGAGCTAGCACACAAGAGAAACCAAGCTATTGCAACATACAGAGATCTTATTTCTGCAAGACAACTCCTCTTAGAGGAGCTAAACTTAAAAGTGAAAAGATGCTACATCTTGCGGCATAAGATTTATTACGAGCAGGGTAATAAAAGTGGTAGGTTGCTAGCTAACGCGGTACAACGTAAAAAATCAGCTGACACAGTTCACCAAATAAAGGACAAACACGGAAATATACACACTTCTAATGACAAGATTGCCCTCCAATTTGAAAATTACTACCACTCATTATACAACATTCCTTCCAACCCCAAATGCCCTCTAGGATCAGAACTATGGAACCGCTCTATCCAAACATTCCTCGACGACTTTGGTATCTCTCCCATCTCGAAAGAAGTATCAGATAAATTAAATGAGCCCATTTCGGAAATTTAATTTATGAAGGCAATTAAGGAAATGAAAGTAGGCAAAGCCCCAGGCCCAGACGGCCTCCCCCTGCAATACTATAAAACATTCAGGAACATACTCAAACCCCGCTATCTCTCCTCTTTCCACACACTCAGCCCCGAAACCCAAGCACCCCCACAATTTCTTGAAGCTCATATTGCAATTATTCCCAAAGAGGACAAAGACCCTTCCCAAGTATCAAACTATCGTCCCATATCCCTCATCAACGTTGACATTAAGATATTTGTGAAGATATTAGCCAATCGCCTCTTACCTCTCCTCTCCTCCCTAATCTCACTAGATCAAGTAGGATTCATACCGGGTAGGGAGGGCAGAGATAACACCATTAAAAGCATTAAACATTCATCATTGGCTCAACCTAAATAAGAAGCAAGGCTTTTTCCTCTCCTTAGATGCTGAAAAGGCATTCGACAGGGTGGCCTGGGATTATATGAACGCGGTACTCCAGCATATGGGGATCCCCAAATTAATGCTTACATATATTAAAGCTCTCTACTCCTCCCCCACTGCCAGAGTCCGTGTTAATGGCCACCTGTCGAGCGCCTTTCATCTTAAAAATGGCACTAGACAAGGATGCCCACTCTCCCCAATCCTATTCGTTCTGTCTCTCGAGCCCCTTTTAAACAAAATTTGCCTCAACCCCAATATAAAAGGGATCACCATTGCAGAACGCTCATTCAAAATAGCGGCATTCACTTATGACCTCCTCCTTTTCCTTTCAGAGCCTATTATCTCCCTTCCAAACCTGCTAAACGATTTAGAATTTTTCCACCAAATTTCTAATTTAAAAATTAACCACTCTAAATCATCTGCCCTGAACATAACCCTTTCCCCTGAGACAGTCCAACTATGCCAAAGCAACTTTCCCTTTAAATGGGCCAAAGATTACATTACCTACCTGGGAATTAAACTGCCACATTCTCTTTCCAACCTCTTTCATTTAAACTTCACCCCAACTCTAAAAGAGACTAAAGAAGACCTAAGGAGATGGAACATACTCAATGTTTCGTGGTTTGGTAGAGCTTCACTAATCAAAATGACAATTATCCCTCGCTTCCTCTATCTTTTCCAAACCATCCCTATCAAGATCCCTATATCATTTTTTAATAACTTCCGCCAACTCTGCTCCTCTTTCATCTGGCGCAACAAGCAACCCAGAATCAGATTTGATAAACGAACCCTTCCCAAAAATAGAGGTGGGATTGCACTCCCTGATCTCCGTAAGTATCATTTAGCAGCTCTTCTTCCACGTATTGTGGATTGGAACCTACAGGGTTCTGTTAAAGACTGGGTCATTCTTGAACAACTTACTTCACCACAAAACTTAAGAAACCTTCCATGGCTGCATCCTCAACATATCTGCCCTCAAAATATACACCATCCACTAATTGGTCCCACCTTAGCCGCATTTCATAGTTCAAGTAAAAATTCCAACCCTAAACCATGGCTCAGCCCCTTAACCCCCCTGAGAGGAAACCCAGACTTCCCACCAGGTCTGGACAAAACCTTCCCGATGAACATTTGGCCCCATAGAGACGTACTAGCGTCTCATTTCTATACAAGAAATGCATTTATAACATTTGAAGAGATAAACGATTCCCTTTCCCCCAACCACATACCCCGCTGGACTTACTTGCAGGTTAGGAACTTCTTAAACAAATCCTCCAACATCCCACTCTGGACCTGGAAATTATCTACCCTTGAAGACCTCTGTTCTAAAACGTCTCCCCAAAGACATATCATTTCTGTTCTGTACTCATCTACATTTGAGAATCTTTCAGCATTTTCAGACTCTGCATGCAGAGCCTGGGAACAAGACCTCAAAAGGTCTTTATCTCCCGACGAATGGGAACTCATTTGTATCTATTCCCACAAAGGTTCTCTCAATGTTGCTATTAAGGAGTGCAGTTTTAAAATCATATCTAGATGGTATAGAACCCCGGAACTTCTTAACAAATTCTCAAATACCATCCCTAACAAATGCTGGCGCTGTAAAGAAGACTAAGGGCCGGTTCACACTGGAGCGGCGCGACTTTGTGGCCCGTTCACATCTAGGCGAATTGTCAGGCGACTTGAGTCGCCTGACAATTCTCCTCAATGCTGTGCAAATGGGGCCGTTCTAATAGGAGCGAATCGCTTCGCTCCGCCTTAGAAAAATGGTCCCTGCACTATTTTCAGGGCAATCTCAGGCGGCTTGCATTGACTTCTATGATAGAAGTCTCCTCACAAGCCGCCTTGAGATCGCCTCGAGCGCCGCATCGTGCCGCATCACGCCGCTCCAGTGTGAACCGGCCCTTAGGCTCTTTTCTTCATATCTGGTGGTCATGCCCCCAAATCCAAAAGTTTTAGAAGATGGCACACAACACCATACGACAAGTCACAGCGGAGACGCTGGAATTTTCCCCTGCTACATATCTTCTTCACCTTTCCAATATCCCAAAGAAACGTTACGTCAAATCTCTAATAATGTTCATGATCAACACAGCCTAACAATATATTCCGTACCATTGGCAATCCCCAAACATCCCAACGAGAGAGGAATTGTTTCGGAGAATAAACAACACCGAAAAAATTGAACTTATAAGCATTTCACACGAGACCCTCACAAAATTTACTACGACTTGGTTCAACTGGCAAAAATTCAAATCTTCAAGCGACTACCCATTAAACAACACCCCTCCCTAAATCTTAACTAAAACAATGGCTCTATACGTTTCTTATGTGATGGGGGGAGACATAGCTGGCCTATGTCTGCCCCCATGCACGAATACCCCCTCTTCCTACCCTACCAAGATATCATTATAACCCCTCCCCTCCCTTTCTGTTTCTTACTTTCCCTCTTCCCCCCTATCTTTCCTTCTCCCATTCTTCCTACATACCAATAGTTCTCTCGTCCTATTATCTTATCTCAAACAATACAGGGTAACTAAATGTCTTGTGTTTTCAACCCTTCACATATAAAATTTAACATACTGCAGGGGAACCTCATGCCCTGAATTCACATAACCAGAATTAGAGTAGAAAGAACTCTCTTAAATCATTCCCTTCTACAAACCTCATCTAAATTTAAATCATAGCCTCCCTATATCCTATTCATCCTTAGCATTACTACCCCTCTTAATTACCAGATACCTTATTGTACTCCACCGGACTAAAGAACTTGTGGTTCAATATGCCCAATGTTCTGTATTGTTGCCTACTCAATTTTATGCTAAAATATGTTCCTTCTTAGTTTCTTTGTATGTACAACATCTGTCATTACTTTTCCTGTATGTACAATTACTTTCAATAAAAACTTTATGAAACAAAAAAAAGATGGGGTTTAGCACATTAGCGAAGATTACTGATTCCCATGTAGAGGTCGGAGGTGGAGTTGGGTGGGGGGGGGGGGGCCTGGTTGAAATTACATTACTTGAACTAACAAGGAGCTCCAACAGTCCTACACAAGTTTGTGATAGGTAACTCCATGTGACTATGGAATCTAAGAATGAGATGATCATTAGGATTCTTGGGTGTCCAAATGCAGGTGAAGTTCAGTGGAAGATGTGGTTTCCTTTTAATGTAAGCCTGAGGTTGTTGTGAGGGTATCCAGTGTTGTTGGTCGGTTGGGGATTATGGAGGCCTGCCGGTGTGACACTGGAAGCGTGTTGTCTATGAAGGCAGACCATTTACAATGAAAGCATAGGGAGTATCGATGGTAATTCAGGAATTGGTGTATCCTCTCAAGCTTGAGCAGGTCAGATTTGAAATCTTTGATGTTGGGTGGGAGAGATGATGTCCATTTCTTAACAATCACTCTTATTGTTATATGTTATTGTGTTGAAGGATTTGTATCTGAGACCTAAGTAAGCTCTGGAATGTGGCATCAAAGGAACCAAAGGTCAGGAGGATTATGTTGTTGTGGGGGCCTGTTATCGTTCCAGAAGTGACTGACAGACGCAAAGGACCAGAACCTGTGCAGGAGGGAGGGTTTGTGACTGCTGCAGAGTGGGCACTTGGATTAGGGTTGGTTTGTCCTTTGTATTCAAATTAGGAATATATGCCCGATGTAAAATTTTGTACCATTGCTCCTGCCAGAAATTGTTATTTATAAGGGTGCAAGTAGTGCTGTAGCCATTTAAAAGTGATTTGAATACCTCCGGAGAATCTTGGTCTTTGACCCAAGCATTGGAGGTGTTTGAGTGTGCTGTCGTTATGAGGAAGGAGTTCAGGGAACTATAAATGTCTGAAATTTAGTGACGGTTCTGCTCCAAGAGAGTGTCCAGGGGAGAGCTTTTGAAACAAATGTTTCTAGCTGGGCGTGTAGTGGCCACGAAGTTGATAACTTGGTGAATATAAAGTAGGTGATGGACGGGGAGGTTGAAAAGTTGCAGAATTTGGGTTGGGGGGAGAGGCGTCCCTGTAGATACATCAAATATTTGGCTGAACTTATGTAGACCCTGAGTGGCCCAAATGGATTTCATTGAGTGCTGCTGCGCCTGCGGGAACAGAGGATGGCCATTTATCTGTAGATGTTTGGACATGAGGTGGGAAATTCACCGTTTTTTACTGACCTCTCACCAGGCTGCCACCATGTCCCTGATGAGGAGGCTATATTTTAGATTGGGGGGAATCAATCAAGTTTCACAGTGCAGCAGGGATGAAAGACCATATGGTCTTGTCATATGTGACTCCCGTTCATAGTTAGAATATCTGGATGCCTGGGTTATCCAGTTCAACCCCACTCTCAAAAGACAGGAAAGATTGTAAAGTCGAATATTTGGGAGATAGACTCCACCATTGTGCTTGGGTAGGATTAATTTCTGGATGGAGATTTGGGTTTTCCGACCCCTCCATAGGAAAATGTTTAGGTCACTGTGCAGTTTTTGAAGGTCCTTGTCTTTCAATAATAGCGGGATCATTTGTAGAGGGTAGAGACGTTTTGGGAAGCTCACCATTTTAAACAAGTGGCATCTGCCAAATAAAGAGAGGGGAAGTTCCAACCAGCTCTCTAGTTCTGATTAGAGATGAGCGAACTTCTAGAAGTCCGGGTTCTGCTGGTTCGGCCAAACTTCGGGACAAAGCCCGGGTTCGGGTCCGGACAGAACCCGAACTTTGTCCCGGACCCCGAACCCCATTGAAATCAATGGGGACACGGACTTTTAGGCACAAAAAAGGCTGCCCCAGGCCCTGTTTCAAGCCCAAGACAGGCCTGGGCTTGGGCCCGAAACAGGGCTTCAAACCGGCTTGGTCGTCTTGGGCCTGAAGATCTTCAAGCGAGTAGAGATTAGTCTTGATCTCTCGACCAACCTTGAAGGGGAGAGAAATAAACCGTCTACGGTGAACAAATTTTACCACTCGAAGGGTTTTGCAGAGATGGGAGATGTTTACTAGGGCGATAATAACTTTCTGTTCCTGGAAGTTTTTGACGTGTCACTGGATTTGTAAAAGGATACCTCCCCAGCCTTTTGGGTTTAGAGGTAGGTCTT
>BLSH010332128.1:182494-204254 GCA_018402905.1 Glandirana rugosa | reverse complement strand
ACAGACTTTAAATAATTTTGCAGAACAGATGTGCACTTATTCACGGTTTCATTTAAAGTGACACACAGACTTTAAAGAATTTTGCAGAACAGATGTGCACTTATTCCCGGTTTCATTTAAAGCGACACACACATTTTGCAGAACAGTGATATGGGTTCTCCCGGCTTATTTATACTTTTTTGACACAGTTTGAAGATGATTTTAGAACAGTTCTATGGCCTCTAATGTTAATTAATACTTTTCAGACCCAGTTTGAAGATGATCCCCATTCACCTCCATTTTTGCTTTTTTATGTTTTTTTTTTTTTTATATTTAAAGTTATTTCCCTGTCCCCATTTCTTTGTAGGGCACTTGTCCCACCCTTACCCCCATTTTCCTTCCTTTTGCAGACCTCTAGGACCTTCCTGGACTTTTTTTACAGCAATTTTAAGAATTTTCATTAAAATTACCAGAACCCCGGACCCGAACCCGGACTTTTTTTGAAAAGTCCGGGTCCGGGTCCCGGACACCCCAAAGTTCGGTACGGACCCGAACTTTACAGTCCGGGTTCGCTCAACTCTAGTTCTGATATGATTTTACTTATAGTTGGAAGGAAGGAGGTTGAGTTGGTAAAGTGAGGAGGGCATCTTTCCTATTTTAATACCTAGATAGGTTATGTAATTTTTGGTGATTGGGAAGATCGAATCGGTCACCCACTGAGGGGAGCGCACTTGAAAGAGAGGTAGTATCTCACTTTTCGAAAAATTTATTCTTAAGCTCGAGTAGGATCTAAATGTGGTGAATATCTCTTGGATGTGCGACATATCTGCCCTAGGGTTGGAGGTAAATATTAAGATATCATCTGCAAATAAAGCAGTGCGAAGTTTATGAGGGCCTATTTTGATCCCGTGTAGGTTAGAGTTATAGTGTAGGAAGTGGGAAAGGCGTTCTAGGCCCAGATTGAAAAGGAGGGGGGGTAAGGGGCATCCTTGTCGGGTTCCCTGGTGTAAGCATATGTTGTTGATGTGTACCGCTGTGATCACATTGGCAGAAGGGGCAGAATACATTGCATGAAAAAAATGCATGAAAGGTCCCGAGAAGCCAAATCTTGATAGGACCAGCCTCGGGTCAAAGGCCTTTTTGGCATCAACCATGATTATTGCAGCCTCACTAGCCGGACTGGTCCTTGCTTGCTCCTAGACCGTCAGGACCTTGCTAATGTTGGATGCAGCGGATCTTGTCTGGATGAAGCCCACTTGTGATGGGTGAATAAGGGAGGGCATGATATGTGCTAACCTGTTTGCTATGATTTTGGATAGAATTTTGATGTCAAAGTTCAGCAGGGAAATTGGGTGATAAAAGCCGGGATCGGTGGGGTCTTTGCCCTTTTTTGAGATTAACTTAATGTGGGCTTGCAAGCCTGTAGGAAGGTATGGGTTTCCATCCAAGTTCCCTTGGTAGACCGATTGTAGAGTCTGGGATATGGTCTCTATAGCTAATTTGTAAAAGTCAGAGGTGTATCCATCAGGGCCAGGAGCCTTGCCCGGGGTTAGGGAAGTGACCGTTCGGGTAATCTCTTCCAGGGATATTGGGGCGATAAGCTTGTCAAGGGATATGTTATCTATAGTGGGGATGGTGATCCTATCTAGAAAAGACAAGGCTGTCTCTTTGTTGATAGGATCATGGCCATATAACACTGCATAGAATTTTTCCAAGATAAGATTTATAACTTTGGATGATGTGGAAAGCTTTCCAGAATTGTCTTTTAGGGCAGCTATGTAGGTAGAGGTGTGTGAGCCCTTGCACAGTCGGGCCAGGAGTTTACCTGGTTTGTTGCCATATTTTTGATAGCTGAGGTCCAATATTGATTTGTGCATCTGTTCCTGTGCCTCTGCCCACAAGTCGAACTGGTCTTTGGCTTTTCACCAGGAGTCTCTGTGGGCCGGTGAGTTATGCTTAGCCAGATTAGCTTGAGCTACTCAAAGGGCTTTACTTGCCGCACAGAATTCTTGGGTGACTTTTTTCTTGTATTCAAGAGGCATAGGTAATAATCCTTCCCCGCAGTACCGCTTTGCCAGTTTCCCAGAAACCTCATCATCTGTATGGACCGAGGTCACTTCTCATGGAAGATTTTTATGTATAAAGAGAAGGACTCCAGCTTTTCCCTTTACTGACCCATATGCCTGGCCTACCCATAGTTTGCACATGCGTGGGAAATCAATTGTTGTGAGGTGTGTTTCTTGGAGCAGAGCGTTGCCTGTTTTCAGACGTTTCAGATGGTGGAGAATTGCCATTGCTTTGTTAGGTGACCGTAGGACTTTAATATTCCAAGATATGATTTTCATACTTGGTTAGCTAATGAGGGGGGATTTTTTGGAGTGGAGATGTTGAATGATAAAGGTAGGAAGTGTAGGGTTGGTGCAGTGACCAATGTGTCATTATAGGGCCGGGGGGGGAGGTTCAGAGAGAGGGGTTGAGAATGGACTATGACCCAGATAAAATTTAGCCAGGCAGTAACAGATGCTCGAGTCCATTGGAGCCTGTGCTTCACTGTTGTCCACTTATGTAACCCACAACTGTGAACAGCGTTAACAGGGACATAATGGCTCTCTCCCGCGTACCGAATAACAAACCTCTACTGACGAATTCCAGTGGGGTAGAGTCTCGGACCCTCAGTAGCTTTGAGTGTTACAAATGGGCAGAGTATTGTCCCCCAGTAAGGGTGTGCATGACCCTGCATTAACATAGTAGAAAAAGAAAGGTAAACTAGAAACAGCAGGTGCAAAACAGTTGACCTGAGTTAGGTCAAATAATTAACCATTAATGAGGAGTTTTCACTGCAACGGTTCGAACAACATAGGTGGGTAGGTTTTACTCCCGGTATCCCAATGTTCAAAGGAGGGGTTTGTTTCATTGAATTCTGTTGCGACCCGATAGGTCAGCGAGACAAAGTTTCTTCACTGGGTCTTTTGCTGGGCTGCGTTGGTCTCTCGGTTCAGTTACTCTTGACATGGTGGGGGGAGCTGTTGTATCTATCCGAATGTGCAGGTATGACTGCAGGAATTGCATTGCTTCATCGGGATGAGTGAAGGTTTTAGGTTCACCAGATGGGTCTGTGAAGCGAAGTATCGCTGGATAGGCCAGGGTGAATTTAATCGCCTTTTGATAGAGGGCAGCAAAGATAGGTTGGAAGGCTTTCTGTCTCCAGGAGACCTCCTGAGAGTAGTCTGCAAAAAGAAGAAGCTTGTGGCCATCCACCTGCAGAGACTTGGAGTTTCTGAAAGACTTCAGAATATTCACCCTATCTGTGTAGTTCAAATAGCGGATTATAACAGGTCTCGGTGTGCGCCTATCATTTGATGGGGCCCCCAGCCGGTGGGCTCTTTCCACCATGCAATGCGCTGCTATTCCCAGAGCACATGGGATGCGTGTGGCGCAGAAGTCTGTAAGTGAGTCTGAATTGAATGATTCGGGGAGACCAATGACCCTAAAGTTATTATGCCTCGAATGATTTTCTAAATCGTCTAATTTGTCGAGCATGCATTGTTGTGTTTCTTTAAATTGTGTTCAGTGGTGAAAGTACTCTGCGACTCATCTTCCAGCTCAGATACCCGGTTCTCTACCTCAGAGATCCTCCTGACCTGGTCCCCCAGCTCAATTTTAAGCTGCTGGATTCTTGCAGCAATAGCTCTGTTGACTGCAGCTGTGATAGTGGGGGATAGAATGGCCACCACTGCCTGAGCCAGCCCTGCATACTGCTCTTCATGTATGAGGGGAGCTGCTGTAATATTTGGTGCATAGAGTCCAGGGGCAGTGTGAGGGGTGGCTGTGTACTGTCCGTGTGCCATATTGCCCCCTTGTGTGTCCTGTACTGAGGGCACTATGCGGGGTGCTGCGGGAGTGCTGGCGGGTCCATGGACCACGTATTTTTCCATCTGGGGTGATCCTCAGGTGGGTGCAGAGGGGACCGAGTGGCACTCCCCATCTGCGGGTGTGTATTGCTGATTTTTTACACCAATGTGCCCGGAGACGCCGTTCCTCGTTCCTTCACATGAGGTGCCGGAAACTGGTACTTAAAAGTCCTAATTTTAAAGGCTTATATGCAAGTTATTGCCATAAAAAATGTATTTGTGTTTGTTTGTGTGTGTTTAAAACAATCGTTTTTAAATGAGCAGTGATTTTAATGATGCTTAAAGTGAAACAGTAACAATGAAAAAATCCTCTAAATATCGTGCCTGGGGGGTCCCCTTGGTCTTCCTGTAAAGTGGTGCATCTGTACGATGTATAGAGCCTGTTGCAGCAATAATGATATTTCTAAAGGAAAAAATGTAATTTAAAATTGCTTGTGGCTGTAATGTATTGTCGGCTCCCGGCAATACATAAAAAAAATAAAAAAAATATGACATGGGGTCCCCCCCAGTCCGTACCAGACCCTTCGGATCTGGTATAAATTTTAAGGGGAACCGCATGTCAAAATTTAAAAAAAAACAGCGTAGAGTTCCCCCCATGAATCCATACCAGATCTTTATCCAAGCATGCAGCCTGGCAGATCAGGAAAAGGGGGGGGCGCCCCCCGAACCATACCAGGCCACATGCCTTAAACATAGGGGGGTGGGTGCTTTGGGGCAGGGGGGCTCTGTGCCACTCCACCCCATGTTGATGGGGACATGGGGCCTCTTCCGACAACCATGGGCTGGGGTTGTCAGGGTCTGCGGGTGAGGGACTTATTGGAATCTGGAAGCCCCCTTTAACAAGGGGGCCCCCAGATCCCACCCCCCATGTGAATGGGTATTAGGTACATCGTACCCTTACCCATTCACCAAAAAAAGTGTCAAAAACTATAAACCGCAGGAAACTATTTTTGACAAGTCCTTTATTAACAAAGAAAAAGGAAAAAATAGTGTCCCTCAATGCACATCCATTGTCAATCATGACGCCCGCCGGACCCGAAAAATAGAAAAAAATAAAAATGCTCCACCTCCTGGGAGGCTACCTGCCATCTGCCCACTCTGCGCTTTGACAGTTCTTATATAGGCAAGGGGTGGGGCCACTCGGTTACATCACCTGGTGGCACCGCCCCTTATAACGCCACATGATGTCACGTGACATCAGAAGGGGATGGTGCCACCGGGTGACGTAGCCGGGTGGCCCCGCCCCTTGCCTATATAGAAACTGTCAAACCGGAGAGGAGGCAAATGGTCGGAGGCCTCCCAAGTGGCAAAATCGTTTTTTTTCTATTTTTTGGGTCTGGCAGGCATTGTGATTGACTATGGATATACATCGAGGGACACTATTTTTTCTTTTTTAATAAAGGACTTGTCAAAAACTGTACGATGTATCCGATACTGATTCACATGGGGGGCGGGATCTGGGGGCCCCTCAAAGGGGGCTTCCAGATTCTGATAAGCCCTCGCCCGCAGACCTTGACAACCACAGCCCAGGGTTGTCGGGAAGAGGCCCTTTTCCCCATGTTGAGGGCAAGCGGCCTGGTATGGTTTAGGAGGGGGGGCACTCGCCTGCCATTCTGCATGTTCAGATAAGGGTCTGGTATGGATTTTGGAGAGGACCTCCACACCATTCTTTTTTCATTTTGCCATGAAGTTCCCCTTAAAATCCATACCAGACCCAAAGGGTATGGATCTTTGGGGGTACCCCACGCTGTTTTTTTTTTTAAATTCTGCCATGGGGTTCCCCTTAACTACTTCAATACAGGGAACTTTCACCTCCTTCCTGCCCAGACCAATATTCAGCTTTCAGTGCTCTCACACTTTGAATGACAATTACTCAGTCATGCAATACTGTACCCTAACAAGATTTTTATCCTTTTTTTCATACAAATAGAGATTTATTTTGATTGTATTAAATCACCATTGTTTTTTTTTTTTGTTTTGTTTTTTTGCTAAATGTTTCTATTATAACATTTTGCAAATAAGTCATTTTTGTTCATAAATTTGGACCAAAATTTATGCTGCTACATATCTTTGGTAAAAATAACCCAAATTAGTGGATATTATTTTGTCTGTGTAAAAGTTATAGAGTCTACAAGCTATGGTGTAAATGATAAATAATTGATCACACCTGATGTACTGATGGCCTATCTCATATCCTGAGGCCCTGAAATGCAAGGACAGTACAAATACCCCCAAATGACCCATTTTTAGAAAGTAGGCAATCCAAGGTATTTAGTAAGAGGCATGGTGAGTTTTTTGAAGCTGTACTTTTCTCCCACAATTCTTGGGAAAATTAAGAAATACATTTTTCTTTTTTACACAAAATTGTCATGATAACAAGTTATTTCTCACACACAGTATATGCATACTTCCAATTACATCCTAAAATACATTCTGCTACTCTTTCTGAGTATGGGAATACCACATGTGTGAGACTTTTTCACAGCCTGGCCACATAGAGAGGCCCAACATGCAAGGAGCCCCATCAGGCGTTCTAGGAACATCAATTACACTAATTACATATAATTTCCTTATGACTTATCACACTTTTGAAGATCATGGAGCACCAGGATAGTGGAATTGCCCTCAAATTGACCACATTTTGGGAAGAAAACACTCCAACATATATGAGGCTGCAGATAGGTACTCAGGTAATCTGATGAGCTGAAGGTAGGTACTCAAGTACACTTATGGGCTACAGATAGGTACTCATGCACTCTGATGGGCTGGAGACAGGTGCTTGGGTACTCTGATGGGCTGATGACAGGTACTTGGGTACTCTGATGGGCTGCAGATAGGTAGTCTAATAGACTAGAGACAGGTACTTGAGTACTCTGATGGGCTGCAGGAGGGAAAGAGTGTTCTTGCTGGTATCATTTTACAATGTGCAGTGCTCATATAAAGTGATTATAACATTATCCAGCAGAAATACAGAAATCAAAATGTATGGGACTCACTATAGTCCAAAAGTTAATCCAAAATATTAAATGATGCTTGGTGTAGAATCAAATTAAAGTGAAGAGGATCCTGTCAGTTCATAGGGGTCTGTTATAGAGGTTAATCCCACAGATATAAGGTGGCAACTCACCAGATGATCAGGCTGTCTTAGCTAAGAGAACAGCAAAAGCGCCTTAGATGTCAAACGTGGCTCAGGACCAATGGGTGTCTCCCCTCTCAATGGACTCTCCGCAATGGATCCAAAAAAGCAATAAGACTACAATAGTGCAGTATGCCAAAATATTACATGTAGAAAAGCA
Organism: Glandirana rugosa; assembly: GCA_018402905.1. Classification (NCBI taxonomy): domain Eukaryota; kingdom Metazoa; phylum Chordata; class Amphibia; order Anura; family Ranidae; genus Glandirana; species Glandirana rugosa. The sequence continues at coordinate 197,068 of BLSH010332128.1, read as the reverse complement.
CAAGGCGCCTTCACCGTGTAGAAACGCAGAGAATAACACCACTAGCGAGTAGTTTTATTCATCACCGCATGTGCCAAACACACAGCACATGTGGTGATGGATAAAACTACTCACTAGTGGTGTTATTCTCTGCATTTCTACATGGTGGAGGCTCCTTGTGCTATTCTACATGTGATATTTTGGCATACTGCACTATTGTTGTCTTATTGCTTTTGTGGATCCATTGCGGGGAGTCCATTGAGAGGGGAGACGCCCAATGGTCCTGAGTAGAGTTGAGCGAACCTGGACTGTAAAGTTCGGGTCTGTACCGAACTTTGGGGTGTCCGGGACCCAGACCCGAACCTGGACTTTTCAAAAAAGTCCGGGTTCGGGTCCGGGGTTCTGGTATTTTATTCCATTTGTTGAATAGCTGCCAAGGGCAGCCAATCAACAAGTGTTAAACTGGTTTGCCCTTAGAAGCCATCACAGTCATGCCTACTAATGACATGGCTGTGATTGGCCAGTGCATCATGTGACCCAGCCTCTATATGGGGCTGGAGTCACCATGCTGCATGTCATATGCTCTCAGGATAGTTTGGGGAAAGGATGCTGCTGGCTCTGTGAGGGACAGATTGCAGATATTAAAGAACATCTCATCCTGCATTACTGAATGATCTGATTGTGGACTAGGTAGAGATACTAGTACTGGTGCTTTGAGGGACAGATTGCAGACCTCATCCTGCTGCACAGAACGATATGACTGGACTAGGTAGAGTCTGTTGCTTTAAGGGAAAGATTATTGTTCTAAAATCATCTCCAAGTTGTACAGAGAAAGGTTCCAGCTGTTGCTTTAAGGGAAATATTATTGTTCTAAAATCATCTCCAAGTTGTACAGGGAAAGGTTCCAGCTGTTGCTTTATTGTTATAAAATCATCTCCAATTTGTATAGGCAAAGTGTCTTCCAGCCGCATAGAGCCATATTATTGTTCTAACATTTAGAACAATAATATGGCTCTCTATGCGGCTGGAAGACACTTTGCCTATACAACTTGGAGATGATTTTAGAACAATAATATAGCTCTATTTGGCTGGAAGAAACTTTGCCTATACAACTTGGAGATGATTTTAGAACAATAATATGGCTCTATGCGGCTGGAAGAAACTTTGCCTATACAACTTGGAGATGATTTTAGAACAATAATATGGCTTCTATGCGCCTGGAAGAAACTTCCCCTATACAACTTGGAGATGATTTTAGAACAATAATCTTTCCCTTTAAGCAACAGCTGGAACCTTTCCCTGTACAACTTGAAGATGATTTTAGAATCTAAAATCATCTCCAAGTTCTATAGGGAGAGGTTCCTGCTGTTGCTTAAAGGGACAGATTATTGTTTCTTGCACAAAATTAAAAAGTGCATCTACATCGCTTGTTTAAAAAAAAAATTCCAAAAACTACATTTGGGGCCAGCGGTGCATTTCTAGCACAAAAAAAAAAAAAGAGTGTTGGCTACCTCATCCTCCTCCACCGCCACTTTCACCGCCTCCTCAACCTCCAACTCCACATCCACCTCCATTTTTTATTTTTTTATGTGATTTTAGCTGAAAAATTATTTGAAATTATTTCCCTATCCCCATTTCTCTATAAGGCACTTGTCCGACTCTTACCCCCATTTTCCTTCCTTTTGCAGACCTCTAGGACTTGCCAGGACTTTGTTAAAGCCATTTTTGTGCCTAAGGCCTCATACACACGGACGTTTTTTGACGCCGGCGTTTTCTGGCGTTTTTTGCAGCTCTCCATGTTAGTCAATGGCCCCATAAAAACGTTGGCGTTTTTGAGCTGTAGGTGGCGTCGACGTTAGTGAGCAGAAAGTAGAACCCATGGCCATCGCGTTCTGAGGCTATAACGTTTTGACGTTTTTTGACGCCGACGGCACAAAACGCCAACAAACGCCAGCAAATGCGAACAAACGCCACCTAATATTGTACCGACGTTTTCCGGCGTTTTTTGACGCCAACGTTTTTAGGTTGAAAAATAGCAGAGGGATGATTTTTTTTAAAAAAACGCCTATTGACGCCGACGCTCACTAACGCTCAAAAACGGCAATGCATAACGCCGAAAAACGTCGACTTTTTTTCCTTGACGTTGGACCCGACGTTTTGTTTATTTTTTTAGATACACCCATGTGTATGAGGCCTTAAAGTTCGGTCTTTTCCAGAAGTTCGGCCGAACCCAGACTTCCAGAGGTTCGATCAACTCTAGTCCTGAGCCATGTTTGACATCTAAGGTGCTTTTGCTGATCTCTTAGCGGAGACAGCCTGACCATCTGGTGAGTTGCCACCTTATATCTGTGGAATTAACCCCTATAACAGACCCCTATGAACTGGCAGGGTCCTCTTCACTTGATTCTACACTAAGCATCATTTAATATTTTGGACTAACTTTTGGACTATAGGGAGTCCCATACATTTTGATTTTGGTTTCTTTATTTCTGCAGGAGAATTTTATAGTCACTTTATATGAGCACTGCATTCTTTACTGCACTTTGGATCACTGACACTGTGTTTTTTTCTTTTTTGCTTTGCTGCTAATATATTTTTTTATCTGTGTTTTGGTTTACCCTTAGCGCTGATCTTTCACATTTTTCCTTTTATCATTTTACAATGGACCAGTGGGGAAGTGGTTAAAATTTTGGGGGGGGATTTTTATAACTTTTTATCATAGAGTGTGGGATGGAAATATGGTGCTTGGGTGCAATACTTTTGTGCTTGGTGCACTATAACCCGTTTTATTATTGTTTTTTATTTTATGGGGGGGATTTTTATAACTTTTAATTATAGAGTGTGGGATGGGAATATGGTGCTTGGGTGCAATACGTTTGTGCTTGGTGCACTATAAACCATCTTTTTATATATTTTTTTTAAATAAAGAAAATAAGGGTGCAGCAACTGCGGAGATTTTGAAATGATTTTGAAAAAGATATTGAATGAAAAAAAAAATTATTAATGAAAAAAAATGGGATCAATGGGGTGACACAGAAGTGTTGTACAAACCAACACTTCAGTGGCACCACTACACTGTGTTATTCACAAATCACAACACTACACTACACTACACTGACTGCACTAAACTGACTGAACACACAATCCACTAACTACCCTGCCTAATTTCCACTAACACACACTGTACATGGCAATCATGTAAGCAGCCTTATATAGTGTGGGGTGTGGACTTAGCCCCTGAGCCCCGATTTGCCAAAGGCACCCTGCCTTTGGCCAATCATGGCTCTCACAGTACATTGTGCTGTCATTGGCCAAACCATACAGGTCAGGTGCATGCTTTGTCCAATCAGCAGAAATCAATGCACTGCGAGATTACAGAGCATTATGGGGTGCACGATGGCGGGGAACTTCCCACCAAGCGCCTCGTTTGTTCATGTGTTCAGCGAACACACAAACAGCCAAAGTTCGAGTTGAACTTACGTTCGACTTGAACATCCAGCCCATTCCTAAACATTGCAATGAGTTCACTGTATTCCAATGGCTTCCATAGTCACCAGATCTTGATTCAATAGAGCACTTTTGGGATGCGGTGGAACAAGAGATCATATCATGTCAATATGGACCAAATATTCTGAGGAATGTTTCCAGCACATTGATGAATCTATGCTACGAAGAATTAAGGCAGTTCTGAAGGCAATAGGGTGTCCAACCCAGTACTAGCAAGGTGCACCTAATAAAGTGGGCAGTGAGTGTATTTTATGAAAGCAGAGTCCCTGGAGAATAAAATGGTGGCAGTTGCAATTTTACATGTCACACGATATGCACAGTTGTTTATTAAACTCATATTTTCAGGGAAAAATACACTAAAATGAATTTTAAGGAGGGCAGATGAGACATTGGGGTCTAATAGATGATGTCTCATTATAGGGCACCTGTCAAAAAGACATACCACCACTTTTGGTTCCCCTATGTGATATAAATTATGTTCAGTGAAAAATAAATGTCAAAAGATAAAGTTACATTCAATTACTTAAACCCCCGACAAAAAAATGCACATATAAACAGGGGGAGGCTGCATTCCCCAATTCAGCCCCAGAAGGATTTCCCCCTTTAGGACCAGAGCACTTTTTACGATTCAGCACTGCGTCGCTTTAACTGACAATTGCACGGTCGTGTGACATTATACCCAAACAAAATTTGCGTCCTTATTTTCCCACGAATAGAGCTTTCTTGTGGTGTTATTGGATCACCTCTGCGTCATTTCTGATCACCGCTCGAAACAAAAAAAGAGCCACAATTTTGTAAAAAAAACAACAATTTTTCTTACTTTTTGCTAAAATACATATCCACAAAAGAATATAAAAAAAACTTTTTTTCATCAATTTTGGCCAATTTATATTCTTCCTCGTATTTTTGGTGAAAAAAAATCACAATTTATTGACTGCTTTGCGCAAAAGTTGCTGCGTTTACGAATGATGAGAATTAATTTATGGGGTTTTTTATATTTTTTTTTTATTTTTTACTAGTAATGGCGGCGATCTGTGATTTTTAGAGGTACTGCAATATTTCAGCGGACATGTCGGACCATTTTGACACTTTTTTTGGGACCATTGGCATTTATGCAGTGATCAGTGCTATGGAAATGCACTGATTACTGTATAGATGTCACTGGCAGGGAAGGGGTTAACCTGCAGGGGGCGCTCTAAGTGTTAACTGTGTTCCCTGTGTGTGTTACTAACTGTATGGGGGCTGAGTGGAGGAGGAGATTGATTGGGGGTCCCATACACAGGGAGCCTGCAATCACATTCCTTCACCCTGTCAGAATGGAGATCCGTGTGTTTACATACATGGACCTCCGTTGTGTCATTGTGGGGGAGCGATCATGGGTAGCCGACGGATATTGAGTCCACCCTAACCGCACCCTGGCTCCCCTGGAACACAGTAAGTGCGCGAGTGTGCTCACGATCCTTGATCTCGCAGCCACTGTCAGGTGACGGCGTCTTGCGATATCGAGCCAGTTTGCCGTCATCAGACGATGGCGGTCAGTTGGCAAGTGGTTAAAAACGTGCTTGTGCTACATGTATCATATATAGTTGCACATGTCGGAGTGAAAGCAATAATTATAGGGCCATTATTCATCATGGTTAACTCTAAACTGCTGACCTGTAAGTCTCAGTTTACATATATGCAAATTGGATACAGTTTTATCTGCATCCAATTTGCATAACATGTGAATGTGAACGGCTTTTAATACAGCCGGTTCACACGTGTGGGGTGGCTGCGGTGCAGTTTCGAAAAAGGTCCTGTGTGTTTTTGGGTCCAGTTCAGGTGCGATTTCAGGTAAAAATTTGCATCTGAATCACACCTGAACCGGTGAACAGAAATGCACCGGACTGCTGTACTGAAACTGCGTGCAAATATGTGTTAACTCAGCCTTAGAGATTTCAAAGTGTTGCCTATGGAAAACATAGGGTTATGAAGATTGCTGTCATTTTACAGACAAGCACAATTTTAAAGCTTGACATGTGTGGCCTCTATTTACTTTGTGCAACATCATGTTTTATATTTTACCAAAGAATTGGGTAAATATTGTGTTTGTGTATCCTAAAATTAACTTAAATGTATTTTCTCCTGAAAATTTGCACTTAAAAACCATTGCGCAGGAGGGCAGGTCCAAGATGGCGCTGTGAGCGGTTGTTTTTTGCTCGAGCTCCGCTGGCTTTCTGCTTTTTTGCCTGGATTCCTGTGAGTGAAATTCCCTGACCTGCACTCCTGCATTACCTTGATGAGGCGGAAATCGTCAGGCGCTTATTCCGGTATAGGAAGGATGTTCCACTTCCCATAGATTACAGAGGAGTCACTTCCATCCTCTATCACCCACGGGGAGACCCGCTCCAAGTGCAGCTCCCACAAAGCCTCACAGATGGGCCCCATGGAGTGGGCTGACTTACGGCCGCCCTGGCTGAGGTGATGTCAGTCCACACTGATGGCTAAAATTGAGGCCGTGCAGATGGATGTCAGCCTCCTGCAGCAGGATATGGACAAGCTCTGGTCCAGAGTGACAGAGACAGCACAGAGGGTCAGTCACATGGAGGATGAGATGCTGGAACACTCCGCTGCTCTCCGTACCCTCCAGACTAAAGTTAAGGCCCTGGAGTACAGGGCTGAAGACACAGAGAATAGGAACAGGAGGAACAACCTCTGCATTGTGGGCCTGGCGGAAGGAGCTGAAGGGGGAACCCAACAGGCTTTGTGGAGGACATGCTGCATAATCTCCTACCTGATGCATGCCTGACGCCCCACTACCCCGTGGAACAGGCACATTATAGTCAGGCCTGACTAAATTTTACCTCTCTTAGCCAAAAATCCTGCTAGAAACACACCTATAATATGGGGGCGCTACACTCACCCCCCCCAAACATCAGCTGGTCCCCAGCTGAAATTGAAAAATAGCCTCCTCTTTAAACAGAAGCCGGGCATCCCAAAGTCAAAAAATGGAGGGGAAAAGGGAACAAACTTGGAAGGGGACATACAAAACTGTACATGAATAAATAAGTATCAAAAATATATCATCTACATTTTTGCAATATTTACAATATACAGTTTATCACATTTCCTATCTACGATCCCTGCATCTACCTGCACCATACTGTACACATTCTGGGTCAGAGCAACTCCCCTAAAGGGTAGGCCCTCCACCCTAGTTAGCAACAGTTGTCGTTTAGCTTGACTCTCGATGGATAAAGATGAACAGCCATCCCATCAGGAATCCTAAGAGAAGGGAAAGACAACTATCTAAACTAACTAACTAAACGACACAACCTATCAGGAGGGGGGTTGCAAGTCTCCTAATAGAACAATTCTTGACCTGCCTTCTCTGCCATGAGTGGTTAGATACTCACAGCAGAGCAGAAAGAAAGGGAAAAAAAACTATTGAGAGTCCCTTAAAGTCTTTTGGTGGGAAGAGCCCCTCCCAGGCAGTTAGCTTCAAGGAAAAAAACAAAGAGGGCAAACTTCACCCCAATGTCCTTGCAGTGAACAGTCTCTTCCACTGGGCACAGGGTGGCAGGCTAGTTTGTTCTGCAGTTCAGGGGAAAAGTGCACACTCAATACTCCTCGCAACAGTCCTTGGATATGCTGTATAGTCTGTGCTACACAACAGTCCTACACATAATAATGAGGACCTGGCAATCTCAACCGCTGGTCCCCTTCTCCCTGAACTGAAATAGAATAGCTCCTTGCAGGCTGATTGGGCTTCACAATCACAACACAATCCTTCTTGACAGTCCACCCAAGGCTCCATTCTCTTTTCAACTCTCTGAATCTCGCCCAGGAGTTGCATTCAGGATCCCGCAAGGACTTAGGCACATGAAGATAGCCCCATGTCATCTCGTCCTCCCACTCTTCCCTTGAGCTCTCGTGATCTCCATGACATGAGACGGGATGTAAGGGTAGTCCAGGCCCCACTCCAAAGCAACCCGGCATTGGACCTCCCGCTGATGCCGGTAAAGCCTAGGCAACTTGAGTTGATGCCCTTTCCCAGGCTTAACTTGAGTAGCAAGGGATCCGGTTTAGGAAAGTCTGGTAAATAAGACTGGGAGTTCCTGTCGCTGAATTGGCACCCTGAGGGGACTCCTTCTCACCCTCATTGGAGAAATAAAGGGCTGATGAATCTCCTATCTCCAATTCTTCAGCTGATTCCTCACTAAGAGACCACCACTCAGCTAAGTGCTCAAGGGACCCAAATTCTGCTACCAGTCTGGGTGACCCCCAATCTATGGCCCTCTGCTCTGCATCCTCATCCGGCTTCTCGTGGGACACCCCCCTCAACAACTGGCTCCAGCCTAACAGAGGTGCTTGCAGGTGGAGCCACCGTTGGCATTTCAGGGACCCTGTGCTCCTGCTCAATAGTACTCATGGTTCCCAAGTCCCCGACCAAGATGCGGGCCACGACAGTCTTTCCTTCCCTTTCATCCTTTTCGCCCCCCCGGGATCTCCGCAGCTGCGGATGACAGGGCCCTGTTTGCAAGTCCACCAGTAGTATCGTGACTCCTGCTCTATAGATACCCACTGGGTAAGAGGAGCATCACAATGGCCACACTGGGCCCAGACAGTGATGTCCATGGCAAGCATCTGGCAGTCCGGGCAGATGAGGCACTGCCACTCCATCCCATCGATGACTCCCAGGGTGATTCCCCCGCTTGGCTCCAACCGAACCCCCATATCAATCAGGGTCCTGCCGCTCCAGCAGCCAGGTCAGCGCTGGAAGCAGCATCCCACCTTCTGCCATCTCGCTCCTCACGGTGACTGATGATAGTTGCATGTGCGTCGCTTCTTCCAGGGCGTGGTGCCGTCCCCACGTTACCAGATGACCAGGCACCAAATGTCCTGATAAGCAGGCATGCTGCATGCCATGATGCTGTAACCCCTTGTATGCAGAACAAAACTTTACAGACACTCTGACGCTAGCCAGGTTTGTCTAGACATATTGATTCTGACAATGGTTGCCAATAGTAACAGTAAGCTGTAGTATCCACTGTTCTGCTAGAAAGCACATCCCATACACAGTCTCTCCCTCTAGAAACAAGAACAGTCCCAGGCATACTTTACTGTTTGCAGGAATTGGAGCAGTTGTTGGTAAAGCACTTGTAATGCCCAGCTTTAGCAGAGCACTGGGAATATTTGTAATCCAGTGGGCATGTTCGGCCGTAGCATGGCGCAGGACATATTTGTAATCCATGGGCGCGTTCTCCCGTCAGGTTTGCCATGGACAGCGACACATGGTACAAAGTCACTTAATTGTAGGATTAGAATTTTATAAGTGTCCATCCACAGTGCTGTTTTGGAGCCACTGGATAAGTAGGCAGCAATCTGTTGGCGGCTCCTGCTGGTTGCTATGAACGACGGCACACTTGTTTAGCACAGTTTAAGGCAAAGTACACAGTTCTTATCCCGGTTAAGTCCACGTTGGCAATAAAACATATAAAAAATCCCTCTGGCTCAGTTCTTGCGGTTGCTATGGGCAACGACTGACTGCCTCACAGGTAATCCCGGATGAGCCCCCAAATTTAGTCATGTGCTCCCTTGAGCGTGGCTTGTAGTAGTGGTTCACCTGATAGCTGACCTCAACCGCACCATATATCACACATCCAGAGACACTGACCAGGCCAGTTCTTGTTTTTGTTGTTTTATTTGGAGGAAATAACTTGGATGGGGATAAGAGGTAACTGTGGGATGCCCAAAGAGTTATGGTACAAGGTTCCCATATACAAGCCTGTATATGCACACTTCACTGCAGACTCTCCCTCTGCAGACTAATACTCCTCTCAACACCCCAGCACTTCACTTGCTTCACCATTACTTTTACAGTTCTCTCACTACATAGAACTCACAGCTTTCCACTCCTTTGCTTCTCTCCAGCTCAGAACTTAGTTTCCAGCCTGAAGGGAAATTTATCAGCCTTCTTTATACCTTTCTCTTCACCTTTTTTAGCAGGTGGTGAGGCCTACCCTGTTGCAGCAGGACCTCAGGAACCCCCATTACAGGCAAGGGATCACGGGCCCCTGAATGTGCAGTAAAATGATTCAGTACTAACCAGGCCTTTGACAGACTACAACTCCCAGCCCATCCTCTTCCAGGTCCCATTGACCTTCTCTCTGGTAGTGACTCTCATTTCCCTTGACTGGCTCCCAAGGTTAACACAGACTGTCACCATTCCTCTCTTCCAGTCCTAGGGACCGTCACTCACTGCACCGGTGGATACTTTAAAGTCTCTCACTCCTCCTGTAGTACCACTCTCCAGGAATCACTGTACTTCCTGGCTGCACCTGAACACCCACGCCCCAAGGTCACCCTCCCCAGACTTGGGGCGACCTCCCGGGTACCACAGCGCCTTTGCTCCAGACTTCCACACGGCACTACTCCTCCCAGATTGGGCTGACTCTTTAAGTATTTAAGGAGGCCTGTCTCCTGCCAACCCTGTTTGGGGATTGGCCAGGGCTCCTTAGAACACTCCAGATGGATCCACCCACCACCCAGCTTTCTGACCAGAAAACCTTCTCCAGGTTTCTAGAAAGAAGTGTGAGGTTCTGGTGACCTCATATGTTAAATCCACCCAATCCTCCCTGAGCTTCTCCTTTCCAGCCCAGATCAAAAAATTCAGGCCTGCACATTACAGTCAGGCCTGACTAAATTTTACCTCTCCTAGCCAAAAATCCTGCTAGAAATGCATCTATACTATGGGGGCGCTACATCAGCTTTAGGGGGATGGGTAGGGTGGGGGGGACTACTGTTGCCCCATAGGGGCTAACCTGTTTATATATTTTATGTTGCATTACACTATGTTTATTTGCAAATGTACTCGATAAAGCAGAACTGCAATGGTTCTTCCTCTGTTCCCTCCGTGTCTGGCTGTCTCGTCCAGAGAGGTTCAATTCATGTAATCCTAGCCCTTATGCTTCCTTCCAACCATATGTCTGCCCTTAATATATTATCCTGGAACACCAGAGGATTGAACTCTCCAATTAAGAGATCCCTGGTGTTCCAATGTCTTAGGTCCTGTGGCCCTCACATCTGTATACTCCAGGAAACCCATTTAGTGGGAAGTAGAACGCTCGCTCTCAAAATATCATGGGTGGGGCACCATTATCATTCCACGTATTCTAATTTTGCAAGGGGTGTCAGTGTCAAGGTGCTTAAGACGCTCCCTTTTAGACTCCTGGACTTGGCACTAGACCCGGATGGTAGATATGTTTTCATCCATGCAAGGATGCATTCTCTTACATGGACTATAGTAGGTTTATACTTACCACCGCCAGCATCCTTACTGTTGTTGAACCAGATCATGGCCAAGATTGCAGAGTTTGCTTCTGATAATACTGTCATATGGGTGATAATCTTGTTCCTGACTCAGGCATGGACCGACTGTCGGGGGCTGGTCCCCTACATTAGGGACTGGCAGCCTGGGCTGAGATCTATGGTCTAACAGATGTATGGAGGTAGAGAAATCCACAGTCCAGAGTCTTCACTTGCCACTCTGCATCTTACGGGACCTTCTCCCAGATAGACCTGGTTTTTGCAAGTGGGTCTGTCCTGCCCAGATTCATGGACATTAAGATACTATCTAGGGGCATATCAGACCATGCACTGCTGTTTTTGAGCCTGGATCTCTGTCGCCCCTTCAGACAAATTGTGGCAGCTGTCCAGATTCTGGATTTCATACTTGGCAGTTGATGGGTAAGTTAAGGTGGCAATGGAGGGCTATTGGGCAGTCAACCCAGGTTTGGTTGATGCTCAGACAGTGTGGGACACTTTTAAGGCTTACACAAGAGGGCAGTACCAGACCATTATTGCCAAAATTTGTAGAAAAAGGAGAGCTGATTAAGGCTGAAAGGGATGGGAGTACTCAAGAGGCTTTGTATGTTAGCTCTAGAGACCCCCAGCTCAACTATAATCCCTAAAAAAAAAAAGCAGGAACGTGTGCATTGGGAATCTCATAACTGCAACTATAATCCCTGACCCGGGATGTGCTCCGCCTTCGTACCTCACTCATGCAAAAAAAAGCTGTTAGCCCAATCACAACAAATTTTTGAGCAAGGAGAGCGGTCAGGGCAACGACTGTTAGCCAGGTTGTCTAGGGAGCAGGCAGGGGGGATTAGTGTGCCACACATCCTAGGCCCCAATGGTGATCTTCTTTTCTTTCTACCTAGCAGACATAGACTTCCCAGTGTTGACCCCAACGTATCGTAACAGATTAGATGGCCCCATCTCGGTGGACAAAATTTTTGAGGTGCTCAAAACACTTCAGTCTGGTAAGACCCTTGGGCCTGATGGCATTACAGCGGATTTCTACAAACAATATGCTGACGACCCTGCTACCAGGTTACACACCATGTTCATTGCATCAGCAGAGTCAGAGGCACTTCCAAAATCAATGGGAGAGGCAGTCATAGTGGTAGTCCCCAAACCAAGTAAAGATCTCTCCCTCGCTCCCTGTTCCTCACATCGCCCTATATCCCTCTTGAACATGGACGCAAAATTACTGGCCAAGATTCTAACGAACAGACTAAACACAGTCATAACGGCCTTGATACATTCGGATCAAGCGGGGTTCATGCCGGGAAGGGGTAGTGGCCTCACTAGGAGGCTGTGGCAAACACTCTGAGCGATATATGTGGCACCAGGGTTTCATTGGATCCTCTGGTCTTTCTACTGAGCCCCCTGGAAGAGATTGAGGGGGATAGATACACCAAGTTCTGCATAACCTTCTCACTATTCTATGCCCAAAGGGAAATACTCTTAAGATATAAGTCGGTGGAGCCTCCCTCCTATGACTCATGGGGACGTTCGGTTAACTCAGTCCTGCACCTCTATAGACTCGCATATGAAAGCAGACAATGCCCAGGGAAATTTGACAAGGTTTGGTCTGGCTGGATAGATGCCTGCAGCTGAATTATACACGACCGATGGGAATATCCTCTCCTTGTCCCACCTCCCTCCTTCTCCCTCTCCCCCCACCCCCCCCCCCCCCGATTTCTGATTTCTGACCCTTTACTTTATATCTAATGTACAAGCGGACATAGGACACTGGGTATAAACGTTGGCACAGATTGTAGGTTCTGACTGTGACTTGAGCTACTGTATGCAAGCTGTGTCATACATATGAATGCAGTTTAAGTTCCCTGCGAGGAACAGAATTATTGATGCGTTTGTTATACATTTTATTGTATCTCTTCGGATACTCTGTTTTTGCAGTGCTGATTTGTTTAATGAAATCTTTCTGTTAAAAAAAAAAACAAACAAAAAAAAAACCATTGTGCACAGATCATGTGTAGAAAACAGGAACTGCCACTATTTTACTACAATCTCTGCTTTCAGAAAATATATAGTGATTGTGGGTTTTAGAACATTTTTAGACCTAAAATTATTTTTTTAAACATATGTGCAAAAAAAAAAAATAGTACTAGCAGTAAAAGGGTTAAAGCAAGGAGTTCCTCCTTTACAAAAGACAGTTTCCAAAAGTTGACTAGTAGTATTTACTACCGATATGAGTTTCTGTAGTAAACATAGTGTACAATTAAAGACAATTTTCAGCAATCACCATTATTTCTATTAACACTAGTCTAAAATCAACAACATTTTACAACCTTTAAATTGAGTTACTTTGCGCAATTGATTTACATTACGCAGTTATTGCTTTTAATATTGCAAAAGCTACTTTCATATTTTGTCTATTTAACTAAGGTTTAATAACAATTTAAAAGAAAATTATAATCACTGTTTTAGGGTTATTTACCAAACAAGCAGCACATTTCGGTGCTTTAAATGGTTTCAAATGCTATTAAAAGTATTAGCTATAATACTGTAGGACCTGTAGTAATGACACTAACAATGAGGCAAAAGTAGCTATAAATTCTGGTTTAAGATTTCTTTTTGTAAGCTGGCTGTATACTATTGTGCATTTGGGGCTCTTATACCTCAGTATTAGTGAATTAGTCTTATTGTTATAGACCATTCAGCTGACTAAAGAAAACAATGTATTACGAAAAAAAGAAAAACTGTTTACAGCTAAGCTTCATGGGAGATTTCCTGTGTAATCATTGCAATATCAAATATTTCCATGTTAATTTGCACAGTACACCTCAACTTACTGCAATATGGAAAAAATAGGAGGCTAATCAAAGCAAGATGTATAGTTTAGTAACATATAGTAGCCAATCAGTAGTCATCTCAGCCCTTTTTGAGCTATTAAAGTCTTGTACTGCTGCACTTAGAGGCAGATTTTTTGTTTGTTTTATCTTTCATAGCTGTGATTGTTCAGAACTGAAGAAAGATAAGCTTTCATTGGTTGCTTTCTGTTGATGCAATATGCATGCTATCATTATTGCTTGCAAAAGCCTGCCCATTCCAGAATGGCAAACAAGCAAAGCTAACAAAGTGTCTTAGCAGGCAGTATATGCAGGAGAGTATTGCAGAGTGTATGACAAAGAGCAGTATATGAAGAGGAGGATTGTGAAGGGTATGACAAAGAGCTGTATATGAAGGGGAGGATAGTGAAGGGTATGACAAAGAGCAGTATATGCAGGGGAGGATTGTGAAGGGTATGACAAAGGGCAGTATATGCAGGAGAGGATTGCAGAGGGTATGACAAAGAGCAGTATATGCAGGAGAGTATTGCAGAGGGTATGACAAAGAGCAGTATATGCAGGAGAGGATTGCAGAGGGTATGATAAAGAGCAGTATATGCAGGAGACGATTGCAGAGGGTATGACGAAGAGCAGTATATGCAGGAGAGTATTGCAGAGGGTATGACAAAGAGCAGTATATGCAGGGGAGTATTGTGGAGGTTATGACAAAGAGCAGTATATGCAGGAGAGGATTGTGAAGAGTATGACAATGAGCAGTATATGAAGGGGAGGATTGTGAAGGGTATGACAAAGAGCAGTATATGAAGGGGAGGACTGTGAAGGGTATGACAAAGAGCAGTATATGAAGGGGAGGACTGTGAAGGGTATGACAAAGAGCAATATATGCAGGAGAGGATTGTGGGGGGTATGGGACGTATATAACGAGAAACAGTATGGGAAGTGTCAGGAG
>BLSH010332128.1:121355-137902 GCA_018402905.1 Glandirana rugosa | reverse complement strand
CTTTCCAGGAGGGCTGAAAACTTGTGGTAAAGGTCTTCAACTTGTATGGACAGATCATGGTTGTGGTTGTTCTGGAGAATTTGGGCTGGACTATTCGGATCCATCTGGGGTGAGGCGAGTTCTCCCTGGAACCGACCAAGTAAGGACTCAGTAGATGTAGGGGAGAGAATGGGAGGTTGAAGTTGTACCCCTTTCGATCCTGGAGTAAAGTGCAGACTGGCCGGAGATAAGACTGGTCTGACGTCCATATGACCTGACGGTCCTGAGAACTCCGAAAAGGGGCTTTCTTTATTGTGTGGGTCTTGACCGACCCCCGCCATATCTGGGGCCCTTACTGCTCCTGTGGTCCCCTGGGGTGTTGCCGCAGCAAAAAGTTGGCTAAGGTCTTTTTTGGCAGTGTGGCCAGACATGGGAGTCCACTGTGACTACCCAAACGGACAGGAGATCCTGTAGCACAGTGATGCCTTAACTTGTACAGGAGTAGTACGTACTGTTGCTGTGTAATGAGCTGCAAGGCTGGGACCTGAGCAAATGCTGGGACTGGTCTGACAGGGCCACCCAGGTGCCTGCAGAGTAGATTCCTAATTGGGAGAACCCCAGAAGCGTTCACTTTAGATTTGCCAGAGGACTCTGTTCAGTATGGTGTTATGGAAGGCCTGAATCCCGGGTGGCGGCCATCTTGGTACACCCAGCCGCTTCTGTGTACTCTTAAGGACGCCACTGAGTTCTTAAAAAAGACACTTACTGTGCCGCTGGCTACCAGTCTGGAAAGGAGGGGCAGTCGGATTGGTCTTTTCCCGTTCTAGGGTTCCCCAAAACAAGCGAGGGGTCTGCACTCTCCTTAGGCCGCAGCTGCGGCCATCTTGGGACTCCCCGCCGCCTATAAAACTCGGATGGGCCGCTCCTGCTACTCCTTTTGGTCTTCAGCCAGCGAGCCCCCCGGCTTCTTGGGGTGTTCAGACACCCGATCCTTCGTGCTGGCAGCACCTGGGTGACTCACAGGCCGTGCTGTTGGCTTGCCGGGCGGGCGAAGAAGCGGAGCTCCGGGCTATGCGGCCATCACGGAGCTCACGCGCATGCGCACTCGTATGTGCTTTATCTAATGCACCGTTACCAAGCTACATGTTTAACAGCTTGCCAACCATATAACTTACATAGGCCGCTCTGCTGTGCAGGATCACATACCTAGTACATGATCCTGCACTTCCGGATTTGGGGTGCGCATGGACAGCACACATTTCA
Source organism: Glandirana rugosa (assembly GCA_018402905.1). NCBI lineage: Eukaryota > Metazoa > Chordata > Amphibia > Anura > Ranidae > Glandirana > Glandirana rugosa. The sequence goes on along the minus strand of BLSH010332128.1, from coordinate 136,660 downwards.
GTTAAAGTAACAATGACCTGGTCATGAAGGGGGGTAAATCTTCCGGAGGTCAAGTGGTTAAACACCCTCACTACTAGTATGTAATGAGTCAGTCAATGGGTCATTTTGGAGAAACAGAAGTAAGGGAAAAGCATGTGCTTGGATGCACTGCCTGGTGTGAATGAGCCCTTAAAACCTCTCTTGTGATTTTCAAAAATCTTTGAGGATGAATCACTTCACAGTACAAGCAATAGAATGAGGATGGTTTGTTTTAAAATTCTTACTTAATAGTATGTACAATTTTCATTATTGTGCATAGCCCTGGCACAGATGCACTTTAACCTGGGAGGATGTGAGTAATTCAGTGGTATGCAGCTTTAGCTCATCAGCATCTTAGTATCCCTGCATATTGTACTTACAGTGTAGTTATGGCGACTGTTCCCTATAGTAGGTTCAGGCGTCAGAATTTCACAAAAATTGAATCATTTCTTTTAACTTCCAAAGGTACCAATAAATATGTCCATGCTATTTTAACTTGATTTAGCATTACAAAAGAATATGTTAAGTTACACAATAAAAAGAGAGTGTTTGCTCAATGGACTATAGAATTAAAATTGGTGGATGCTATTTAGGCATGTCAGTTATTTTGCAGCACATTGGGATTTCTTGGGAAAAGGGGGGGGGGGTGCCTAGAGGTTTCTTCAGGGGTAAAATGCCTTGGCAAAATGCCTAAAAATTGATCAAAAATTGTATACAAGCAGGTAGATCAAGCCTGCATTTTAGTTACACAAAGTCACGGGTTTTCATTATGCACCATTATGACTTTCTAGACACTGGCATCCAAACAACCAATGGTGTCATCAGTTGATAAGGAGGATGTCTTTTGCCTCCAGAGCATCCTTGTTTGACCCTCCTCTGCCCCTCTCCCTCAGCACTGGGGTCAAATTAGCTGACTAATAGAGAGAAATTGAGGGAGAAGAGAAAAATAGGAATACTAGTCAGTACCAGTGTGAAAAAGTGTATTTGGTTTGGAAGAATAAATCACCTCTAACATTGAGTGTCCTATGTGTGGATGTTGCTGCATTGTGTAAAACTATTAGAACAGTTTTTTTTTTTTACATTTTAGAATGGGGCCCCTTGAGAAACACTGTTCTATGTTATTTTGACTAGCTAGCTTGTTTATTTCAATAGGAAGATTTCTAGTGTCATACAAGGCTAAGGAGCATGGAAATATTACTAATTAACACAGTCTAGTGTTGGGACTATCTTCAAAATAAGCCATTACAACTAATTTATTGAAAGCACGCTTAAAAAAGGTACTAATCTCATTTACTGTATCAGCTTCGTAAGTAGGACATGTGCAATGTAAAGCAGAAACAGTTACTTCCATACACATCTGACAAAGAGGCCTTGGACAAACTAAATTGGTTAACCATTGGACATGCTTCCAATTAAGAAAGTCACTGCTCCAGCTATTTCAGTACTGGCCTATAAAAACATAATCATTACTGCTGATAAGAGCTTGTTATGACATGAAATTGTCCTGGGAGTCAGTGGTAAAACATTTCCAGGAGAAAAAAAATCTTTCCTTTTTTTTATTAAGTCAGATAATGACTGGAGGTCACAAACGTTTTAACCTTCGTCTTCCTTCAAAGTTTGTTTGATAGAAAATTGAACAAGCTGATGTGAACAGTAACCTTTATTTAAATTTGCATGCATTGAACATTCATTTGAAAATATCATTCTTGGATTTTTAATTGATTTTTCATACTTTCTTAAGAACTATAAGGTTGAAATTTTAATTATTTATTGTGTTTTTGAATACAGAAAGTTGACTCCCAGAGGAAAGAATGCATTGCATGCTTGGAATAATCTACTAAAGAAAGGCTATTAGGACAATTCGTATTTGTCGCTGATCCATGCAATTTTAAAATCTGGGTTCTAGTTTCAGTTTATGGAAATTGTGGGTGTGTAAAGACAACTAACCTTACATGCTGCACCTCAATAACATTATATGTATTATATAAAATATATATGTGTATTGTGGTGCCTGCATGTACTAGTTTTAGGGTAACAGAGTTTGCTGTTGGCCCACTCCCATAATCACCGTTGCCATGTTCCCCCACCACTTTGCTGTAGACATAGCCCCAATACTCTGAATCACACTTCTGGATATGTGGGACCATGTGACCTTCTCCCAAGATCCAGTGTTTGGTCATGATTGACCAATTGCCTGAACACTATCACCCTACAAGGACGAAAATGTCATCAACCTTGTGTAAGTTCTGACATGGAGCTTACACAGGGTTTGAATCCTAAGGCAACAGAGTGATGGGAGAGCATAAGAAAAGTGAATTTGGGTGGGTTGGAGGTAGGCTGAAAATAACCTATTTGGCTGACTAAATAAAGGAGTTTAGAATCATCTCTCAAGACATGTGTGAATAATCACTTCCATTATCCCATTATGTGAAAAGAATTTAATAAGGTGAATATTATCTAATGGTTTTGAGTGAAGATTTTCAACTCTTTTCCTAAATCATACCCTATGTCACGTATCTCTGAATGGAAAAGTTACAGAGTCCCTTTAACTCTCCTTTCTCCTCTGCATTGTGTAAAAAGGCTGTTTGATCCTGTCTTCTCTGATCCTCCACTTCTTTAACTGTCCCCAATCCATCTTCTGATAGAACAGAGCATTGGAGGCACTCTGCACATGCTCAGTTTGATGTATATTGCTACAGAGTTTTGTTTTTTTTTTTCTTGGGAGGGTGATCAGCGCAGGGCCAATCAGCACTGCCCAGACAGAGGGTCAGGGATCCTGCATCCTCATAAGACAATCAGAGGAGAATGAAAACTCCCCCTACAAGCTTTAACCAGTGCCTGGCTGGACACTGATAGAAGTTACAAGACTGCTATATACTGCTGATGAGAAAAGGTATTTAACAGTTTATATTAACGTGCAAAAACGCTTAAAAACACTTAAAAAAACGCTAATAAAAGCTGAAAAAGTCACTCAAAGCGATTGATGTTTTTAGGGTGTTTTTTAAAGTGGTTTAAAGGTTTACCTGTAGGTCACAGGAATATCTCCTGTATCTGCATGTGCTGACATCATCGACACATGCGCACTGAAGAATCAATAACGTGCCGTAAATGACAGCTCCCGCGCACGTGGAGCTAGCGCTGTGATTGGACGGAGCCGCAGACCTGGAAGAAGCATGTCACCAGTCACAGCAGTGGGTCGCGACCGCTGCAACAGCTTCATTCCAAGGTAAGTATTTCATAATGAGCTAGTATGCATTGCATACTAGCTCATTATGCCTTTGCTTTGCAGGTTTTTTTTGGGGAGCGGGTTTGGCGGACTTTACAACCACTTTAACGTCCAGTGCTTGGAGCCTAATTCCAAAAGTTGGAACACTGTGTAAAATCTACATAAAAACAAATTGCAATGATTTGCAAATCTCATAAAACCTGTATTTTATTCACAATAGAAAATAGAAAGCATATCAAATGTTTAAACTGAGAAAATGTACCATTTTAAGAAATAAATAAGGTAATCTTTCAAATAGATGGCAGCAACACGTCTCAACAAAGTTGGGACAGGGCTATGTTTAGTACAGCATCCCCTCTTCTTTTAGCAACACTGTAAATGCCTAGGAACTAAGAGGACCAGTTGCTGAAGTTTTCAGACAAAAATTGTTTCATTCATGACTGATATAGCATTCTAACTGCTCAACAGTCCTGGGTAGACATGTGCAATTTGTTTCATTCTGAATTTGTTTTCGTCAATATTCGGAATATTCGTTAATTCAGAAACACCCGAATAACGAAAAATCGTTTCACAAATTTTTCTGAAAACAAATTTTTGAAAAAAACAAAAATCTGAAAGAAAGGAAATTCGAAAATCTGAAATTCCAAAAATTCGAAAGAACGAAAATCGGAAAATAAGAACGAAAATCTGAAAATGTGAAAGAACGAAAATCTGAAAATTCAAAAGAATGAAAATCCTTCCTTTCAAATTTGGCTGTTAGTGAATGTAATGAATTATTAACCATTATTATAGTTTTTATTATTAGTATTATTATTATTATTATTTATTAATAATAAATAATAATAAAAACTATAATAATAGTTATAAACTATTAAATGCGTTAGGTATTGGAATTTCTCTTCAAATTTGTCTGCCTGTAAGTGAATGTAACTAATACAAATTTATCCTAATTTACGAATTTTCAAAATAACAAATACCGCATCTATATGAATGGAACAAACCAAATTCAAATTTTTCCGAATTCCTGAATTACTGATAATAACAAATACCGCATCTATACGAATGGAACAAACCTAATTTGAATGTTTCCGAATTCACGAATTACCAAAAATAATGAATAACACGTCTATACAAATGAAATGGAATGAGTCGAATTCGAATTTTCCCGGATTACCGATAATCTTTTACCGAATTCCCGAATTACCCAAAGACTCTTCTACTACGAAGACATGCTGTTGTCAAAGCTGCAGTATAGCAGGTTTAGCATTGTCCTGCTGAAACATGCTTTTGCCTGAAAAAGATGTCTGGATATATCTGGATATATAGACCATTTTAATTGAGCTTTGGCCCAGAGAAGATGGTGGTGTTTCTGAATCATGTTCAGATATGGCTTCTTCTTAACATGATAGAGCTTTACCTTGCATGTTTAGAAGGCACAGCGTGTTCACAGACAGTGATTTTTGGAAGTATTCCTGAGCTCATGCAGTGTTGTCCATTGCAGAACCATGTTTTTAATGTAGTGCGGCCTCAGGGCCCGAAGATCATAGGCATCTAAAATTGAGTTTCGGCCTTGTCCTTTGAGCACAGAAATTTCTACAGATTCTTGGAATGCTTTGATTATATTATTTACTGTAGATAAAAATATATTTAAAGTCTTTGCAATTTAGCATTAAGTAACATTATTCTCCATCTTTACTTCTGGGACATTCTAACACTCTAGGATGCTCCTTTTACCCTAGGTTTACACCTATGCGCTTTTTTACTGTGTTTTGCAGTTTGCAGAAATGCACTACAGTCCATTTAACATGGCTTCCTATGTATATAGTTCACACCTGCGCGTTTTGTGGTGTCGTGTTTTTTGGAAAGGGTTGGGGACTTTTTTCTCACTGCGGTTTGCCCTTTGCGTGCAATTGACTTCAATGGAGCTGCACCAGAAATGCAAGTGATTTTTTAAATACGATTTTTATCGCAATTTTGCTGTGATTTTGCCTTGATTTGTGTTTTTGAAACCTGCCTAGCAACAAATTCCCCCCCCCAAAAAAAAAAAAAAAAAAGCAAAATGCAAATTGCGGCAAAATCATGGTAAAAATTGCGGTAAAAATGCAATATAAACACGGTAAAAAAAGAGAAAAAAAACACAGAAAGTGCAGACATATAGGTGTGAACCTAGACTAATACCCAATCATGTTACTGACCTGTAAATACAGTGGAACCACGGATTGCAAGTAACGCAGTTAACAAGCATGTGCAATACGAGCGTTTTTCTTTTTTTAGATGCTGACTCGGTTTTCGAGTGGCGTCTCACATAACGAGTAAAAATATTGCCTTTTTGCATGTAATACCACATGTGGCCAGGTTTTCAGGGACATTGGTGAGCCTCGGAGGCGGTCGTAAATTCTCAAAATTCTCGGAATTCCTCGGAAATACCGCAAGTGTAAACACTTTCCGAGCATTGCCGAGTGATCTCGACGTTTTAGAGGCTCATTAGCCCCCCCTGCAAATCTGGCCACATGCCGTATAGCATACACCAGGCGCCCCTGGAACTGTGGCCATTTACAGTACTGCATAGACAAGCAGTGACCGTGGAACAAATTAACCAAGTTTTCATTGTTTCCTATGGGGAAACTTGCTTTGATATACGAGTGATTTGGATTACAAACATCCTCCTGGAATGGATTATGCTCGTAATCCAAGGTTCCACTGTAGTTTCAAAATGTTATTGCAGCTCTTTCTTGTTAGTACCCCTTACTTTACTCTGCCAGAGTTTTGTTGCCCTATCCCATCTTTTTTTGGAATTGGGGTGTATTAACACAAAATTATCTGCTTACACAAAAGGCTGTTCCACGTAAATAAGCAACATAAAAAAAATATAATTTCAGTGCGCATGTGCGGGAGCTCCGACATGGCAGCATAAGCCCTGAGCTCCACACCACTGCCCGCCTAGGAGCCCTCCCGGCTGTCCAGAGCCCCAGACTCCGTCATCCATCAGGCGATCTCAGCACCCGCGGCAACCCTCCTATAAGGCCGGGCCAGCCGCAAAGAAGGATCTTGGACCCCTTTTTGCTGCAGCCTCGTCCACTGGGTGTACCAGCATTACCACAGCCACATGCAGCCTGCTCTCCCAGCAGTGATCCACAACAGGAGCCCAGGCAAGTGCTAGCGCCATGCTTACATATACACCCCTTGCACACGGGGCATCCCGCAGATCATGACTCCATCCCCGGCCTCCACAGAATCATTATTAGCAAGGGCTCAAAGGGATTATCATCTCTCCCCCCTGGGGCCTAACATGAGGGTCCAGCTATCCCCTGAACAACAGAGCCAGGACTTTTCGCTACAGGCAGAGGACTTCTACCAAAAACTCTCAACCTTACTAGACAGGGGGCTAGCCAACACAGCTGCTAAGATAACGGGTGACATTAAATCAGATTTCCAAATGCTTGGAGCTAGAATGGAAGCAATCGAAAACAAACTAGACCAAACAGCAGCAGTTTCCAACCAAAACTCAGACCTCATCAGCTCATTGCAAGACCAACTGGACACAGCTTTGTCCAGGATCGATGACCTGGAAAACAAGTCCAGGAGATATAATTTTAGAGTCAGGGGCCTTCCGGAATCGATCTCGGATGTTCCAGATGCAATCCAAGATCTGATAAAAAATCTGATTCCGAACACCCCGTCTCATCGCTTAGAGCTGGACAGGGCCCATAGAGCCCTCGCCCCCCCGAGAAAAGATGGAGAGACATTATTGTAAAACCCCATTTCTACGCAATCAAAGAAGGGGTCATGAAGCAATTGCGCTCAGCCACCCAGATCCTATGTAAGGGCCACCCAGTCCAAATATTTGCGGATCTTTCTCCCTCCACCATACAACGCAGGAGGGCTCTGAAACCCTTGCTGAACGCTTTGACACAAAAAGAGATTAAATACAAATGGTTGTTCCCCTTTGCAGTCAAGTTTTCACTCAAAGGAAGGGACTACGTCTTCTCCACATTCCAGGAGGGTGAAAAGCTCCTGCTCCATCTAAACCCGATCTCTCAGGACTCTGAAATGGACACGTCTAACACCACCCAGGGCTCAGCTAAAAGACAATCTCCAACGAGCCCGAGAACCCCTCATTGGGAGAAGGCTAAGCCGAAGAGATCCAAAGATAATGGACCTCTTGATTCCAAACACAAAGCCCTCAATAGGCCTCTTCTCCTTTCTACATCAAGTTTCTCTTGGTTTGGAGCACTTCAGGAAATCTTGTTCGGGGGTGAATATTACATAGCCCCTTGGTTCTGAGCCCCTGTGCTCCCCTGTTGGTGGTTGCCTTCATCAACTTACATGCACCAGAGGACACATTTAATGGATGCCTTGACTGCTTGATGTTTCACACTCTTCTGGTTCCGGTTTTTGGTTTCTTTATAGTAACACCTTTTTGCCTGAAGAACTGTTCCTGGGATCCCACCACTATGATACATAGAACAGAATCGTTTGCCAGCCCGGTCCCTCGCCAGATGACAGCGAGATCTCACTTCACCGTCCAGGGCCTTTGCCCTCAGCTCTTTCAGGCCATGAATGTGACAGCCGCAAAGCTGCGGGGCAACTCTAAGACTATTTAGCTTTTTTGTTTGTTCAATTTTTCTGTAGGCTGAATTAGCTGGGTTGGGGAAACCCCCACTGGGGCATTTCTGGGGGGGGGTTTCCGGCCCAGACAGGGCCCTCTAGGTTGACCAGCTCTGGGGGCCCTCACCTCGGTAGGCTCAGTATTCAGTGGCTCAATTTCCATTTTATGTTTTACTTTCTATGAGAATTCGGTGCTTCTTGGTGGCGGGTGGTCCCCCTGTGCCTCCTCCTATCTTCAAGACCCACTAGGGCGACTGGGGATAGGCTGTTTGGTCCCGTGGGCCAAACACTTTTTTTTTTGTAGATCCGGGATACCCAGGGGTTCTTCTCCCCCCTGGGTAGCAATCCCTACAGTAGGAGAAGCTCCCTTTTCAGTTCTACCCCTCTCTCCCTCCTCTCCTTTGCTTCTCCCCTTCCCTTCTTTTTTTTCTCTTTCGCTATCCCTTTTCCTGTCTTGGGAACTCTTTGAACCTTACAAAGTTTTTTGTTTCTGTAACCTTTGTTGCAGCCAACCACATACCTACAGGCCGAAGAGGAGCTGGAGGTCCGATCTTCAGATCCATACAGATTCAACTCGCTACGCACAATTGGAAGCGCGGGAGGGTGAGTGTACTCAAACTTCACAGGACCACACCCCTGATGTTCGATGGCTGACCACGATCACAAATCCTTTAGGGTAGCCTCACATAATGTCCAGGGCTTGAACTCCCCCATTAAACATAGAAAAGTCTTTGACCACTACAAATCCCTGAAATTAGACATCCTCATGCTTCAGGAGACACATTTCCCGGCACAGTACAACCCAAAATATCTGCACCCACACTTTACCCAATTCTTTCTCGCCAACGTGGAAAACAAAACAAGGGGAGTAGCGATCCTACTTTCTAAATCATGCGACTTCTCCTGGATTTCCAATCTAAAAGACCCAAATGGTAGGTTTTTACTGTTTAAGGGTTCCATAGGGGGACAAATTTATTCCCTTGTCTCTTATTGCACCCCCAACAAAGGTCAAGCCCGTTTCTTCCAACAGTTGCTAGATACACTCACTCCCCACTTAGAAGGCACGGTCCTGTTCGGGGGGGGGACTCCAATGTTGCCTTTGACCAAGCACTAGATAAGTCCAAACCCATTGGGAAACAATTGGTTCGCCCAACTAACGCTAGTCTCCGAATTGCCAAAATGCTCCATACCCATAATTTAGTGGATGTTTGGAGAGAACTGAACCCCACAAAGCGGGACTACACCCACTTCTCATGCCCCATAATTCCTATGCCAGGATTGATCATTTACTAGCCCCAGCATTCACCATCCCCAATATTATTAACTCTCGCATTTACGACACTGTTTTATCTGACCACGCTATAGTGACCCTGACCCTATCTATCCGATCTCTTTCTCAGAAACCCCATTCACACCACTGGAAACTGAACGAGTCCTTACTTACCGATCCTATCCGAGTCATGGAAATAACCAACAGCCTCAAGGAGTACTTTAAGCTCAATAGTGTTGAGGGGACCTCAGCGGAAACCTTGTGGGTAGCCCATAAGGCCTTCATTAGAGGGAAAATTATCCAACTGGCCGCCCAAATTAAAAGGGAAAAAAAGGCTTCCATTCCGCGGTTAGAAGAAACATATCTAGCCTTAAGGGCTGACCACAAAAAGAACCCCTCCACCCTTAAGCTGGCCCAGTTAGATAATGCTAGACTGGAATTAAATCTAGCTCTCATAATGAAGGCGGAAAAAACATCTGCTGGAGTAAGAACAAATTTTACACGCAGGGGAACAAGATGGGCCCAATGCTTGCCGCTAAGCTCTCCCCCCGCATCAAACATACCATATTCCCCAAAATCAGAACTCCTGGTAACCCCCCTTCCGCCAACCCAAACACAGTTTTAAGAGCCTTTCAAGAATTCTATACAAAGCTATATAGTGCTCCCACTAAGGAAATTACGGAGGCCATCTCCGGATTCCTTGACGGCATTCCCAGTCCCCTCCCTCTCTCCAGACCACAAGAACATAATCGATGCAGCGTTCACAGAGGAGGAGGTCTTAGAGGTCGTCAAGGGCCTTAAGCCGGGTTCAGCCCCGGGTCCAGACGGCCTGTCAGTGCCCTTTTATAAAGCAACCGCTAGTACCCTGGCTCCTCACTTGGTGAAATTCTTTAACGCCAAGACCAAGGGTGATCCCTTGGAAGCACACTTAAATACAGCATTTATTACGGTAATTCCGAAGGCAGAGTAAAATCCGGAGGAAGTTGCCAACTACCACCCAATCTCCCTCATTAATAACGATCTGAAAATTCTAACCAAAATCCTTACCAATCATCTAGCCTCGTTTATTGGCACCTGCATACATAAAGACTAAGTAGGTTTCATCCCCGGTAGACAGGGCCCAGACCAAGTCAGAAGAGCGATAGATATTGTCTCTATCTTCCAATCCAATTGGGTAGGTGGGCCTAAACAAACAGGTATGGTGCTTTCGCTCGACCTTCAGAAGGCATTTGACTCTGTTTCATGGACGTTCCTATTTTCCCTCCTGGAGCGCTGGGGCTTTAGCCAGCATTTTCTGAGTCTAATGCACATCCTATACTCTGACCTGCATGCTTTCATAAAACTTCAAGGCTACTACTCCAAACCATTCCCCATCGAAAGGGGAACCAGACAGGGCTGTCCCCTTTCGCCTCTAACTTTTGTGATAGCTATAGAGACGTTAGCCCTATCTATAAGACGCAATCTAGATATAAAAGACATAATATGCAGTCAACAAGAACACAAATGCGGCCTATTCGCGGATGATATTCTCCTTTTCATCACTTCCCCAATAACTTCATTATCAAACATTTGCCGAGTATTGGACAAATTTGCCAAAATTTCAGGCTTACAAGTGAATTAATCCAAGTCCCAAGCACTTAACATTTCCCTACAACCCGAAACAATCCTCACACTGTGAAATTACTTTGAATTCAAATGGAGTGACTCACACATTAGATACTTGGACATAAACCTTACAGCCAAAACGGAATCTCTTTATACCTATAACTACCCACGATGTTCCGAAAATTGGAGGCAGATCTTAAACAGTGGTCTAAACAAGAGATATCCTGGCTGGGGAGAATAAATGCGGTCAAAATTACCCTGTTGCCCAGGCTGTTATATCTCTTGCGTTCACTACCCATCCCGATCAGAAGGGATCAACTCAACTCGTTCCAAAGCAGAATCCTTAAATTCTCATGGGGGACCATGGGATATAGATTCCCTCAACAAACCCCATACCTCCACAGAAGAAAGGGAGGACTAGGCCTTCCCCATTTGTATAAATACTTCCTTGCAGCCAGGCTGGCGCAACTCTCAATAGTATACACCAGGTTCGAAAAACCAGACTGGGTACAGATAGAAAGGCAGGCAACCCCTCATCACACACTGGACTTTCTACTGTGGTGTCCCCCCAAGGGCAGACCCCCGATCATGGCTCTAACTCTCTCCCACTCTCTCGCTCTTTGGGATAAACTTTGCATCATGAGTGCTCTAGTGTCCCCTAGCAAACCATTAGCACGCCTATTCCATAACCCAGACTTCTCTCCGGGGATGGACATTAACGCCTTCAAGTGGTGGCTAAACAAGGGACTGTACCGTATAGGTCATTTTTTCTCTGCATCAGGCCCCCCTCACCATAAGCTTTCTCCCTAACTCAGAGAGATTCAGGTTCAGACAAATCACACATTTTCTGCACAAAATCTGGAGAGAAAAACCTCTCCCTCCTAGATTTACAAGTTATGAGATGTGGTTTGGTCAGCCTATTGAACAGAATGGAGGTATCTCCATTATTTACGCTGCACTCACCCTACCCACGTGGAAATCGGCTTACATGACGGCATGGCAATCGGACTTCCAATTCCATTGGGACCTGGAGACCTGGCAGAAAGCCTTCTTCACATCCTTCAAGGGGATTCTGAACACCTCTATGTCAGAGGCCAACCTGAAGGTATTCTCCGGATGGTATCTCACCCCCTCTAGGTTGGCCAGGATTTATCCTTTGGCAGACCCCCTATACTTCAGAGGCTGCCAACTTGCTGGTACCATGGCCCATAACTGGTGGGAATGCCCCAGAATATGCTTGTATTGGTCGAAAATCTCATTAAGCAGATTACAGGCTGTCAGCTCCCAAGGTCCCCAAACATTGCTCTACTAAATGAATATATTCCTAGGATCTCTAAGCCCAATCGGAAACAAATCCACCACATATTCAACCTAGCTAAGGCCTGGAAAAAGCCATACGTACCTTTTCGGGCCGCTGAATGCAAAATTTCCTGGCTAATGTCTCTGACAAAACTGGCCAGCATCCTCTCAGATAGCATTGCAAAATTTGAAGCAGTTTGGGAGCCTTGGGCTGAGTATGTAGGGATTTCCTTTATACATGGACTTGCTCCTGCCTGATCATCCTTCAGCACCAGTTCAGTTGGCTCAACAATCAATTCTCTCTAATCTCTTTATGCTCTACTTTCCCCCCCTCTTTCCTCTTTTCCCTGTCTCCACCCATTAACCCCGAATTTCTTAATTAGTTCACAGGGAGGTTCTGTCTCAGGGTTTGATACTCTTCAGGCTCTGACCAGACTCCTGAGACCCATGTCCGATACACCCTTTAGGCCTCTCAGGGAGCGAGGTCCCTCTTTAGCACCCTTCCACAGGTGGGGGGATGGAGGGCCGCAGCCTCTGGCTGTGGGGCTCCATCCCATTGTTCCCACGCTCATCACCGTCCCATATATGGGACCCTACCATTGGGGAGCATCCAGGGTCAGATCGCCTGTCACCGCTGGGGCTGGCGCTGGACTTGGTTTCTTTGAAACAGTCATGTAGGTAGACTTAGTTTGGACTCTTTCTGATGCTTCAAGGAGCAATCAATGATGATTCATCTTTATTGTTTCCGAGTGAAATACAGTTCCGAAATTATCACAGCTTTAGATTTAGAAGTCTAAAAGGTTTACTCGTGACCCCCACAGGGCACCATACCCCAACTGACCCCGAAGGGGGGAAGAGGGAGAAGCGGGTAAATGGTATAGCTCTCATGTTTACAGATTCTGGGTGATATGTCTCAATGCTTGTTTTGAATACTGTTATTATACCTGCAAACCTTTGGAATTCTCAACCGTTTGTATCATTTTCCCCAAGAAACATCGGGGTTACTTACTGTCCAGATTCAGTTTGTTTTCTTCATGCTGTTACCTTATCCTTTTCTGAAAATCAATAAAAATGTATTGAAAGTAAAAAAAATATAATTTATTGTGAAAGTGGAACTAAACCCATCAATTTAATGCTTTCCCAAAGCAGATACGTTCAAGGCATTTTGTGAATGATAACTGTCACAGATACTTGTGTACTTCTCAATAGAACTGTCATGACATCAAACGGCTGTTGTAAAGACTGATTACATTTGTAGCACCATGGTAACTGTAGATCATACAAAACTACAATGGCTGCTTCATTTGCTGTAAAGGATAGCAGAAGGTTTAGTTCCATTTTAATTATATAAACCACATACCAAAATACTAATTGATAAAGTACCTATGCATTAACAACATATTTTCCTCAAAATGAAACTTGTGCAGACAAAAACAATAATAAAATCACCAGAGAAAGCTTGGTCTGACATGATTCGGATCATAAATATATAATTATACCACATCAATAGGTGCAATACACACCAAAATTAACATCTAGAATGGGGTTTGGTTTAAAGTATTTCTAATGTTTATTATAGATAAAAGGATGATTTTGTGTTGTTATATATCAATTAATATCTGGAAGACATTTGACCCTTTCCCACACAAATTTGATCATTGATTTCTGTATCCCTGTTGGAAAGATTTCCCTTACTTCCAGTTTTGGTAACCAAACAGGAAAGGAGGAGAAATTTACCTAGTGGGGTCACAGGCAAAAATAAAACCTAACACTTTTTCTCTCTAGCCAAAACTATCTAGGGATCAAGCTACAGTTGAAAAACACAAATTATATTGGGTTTGCTCACTGTAGTATAGTCAAAAAACATATGGTTAAGTTAAAATAAATTATGTAACTAGGCATTATGGTATGTAATAAAACTTTTGTCGTTCAGTTAAATGATAACAGTTCTTGAGACTTGTATCTTCCCACCAGCTACACATATGCCTATTAAATACGAGGCCAATTTCAAGTCCTTGATAATGATTAAATCAAACTATTTGTGAGAGAGAGAAAGAAATCAGCATGATGAGCTAGATAAACATGAACTGTTTTCTGGCATAAAAATGTAGTGATGATGAACTGTCTGGAAACAGTGTAATTGTCTGATGCCCAAAAATGTGATATAAAAATAAATGTGCTTTAAGAACCAAGGGGAAAAACATAAGTGCAGCAAAATTATATTACAACAGACCAGAATCTGAAGAATTGAACATTTTAAATTAGTTTATTAAAAAGGATCATCACTATTTTATATACAAAGTCATAAAAATGTAAAATATATCAAATCATAATGGAATATATTATTACTAAAAATAGAAAGGATGTCACTTATGCTAAATAAACCTTGTTATATAACCTACATAATAACTTTATAGAGTTATATTTACTTTTGACATGTTTATTTTATTGTGATTTGTGACACTGATGTTAAATAGCTCTGTTAGTCCCTGACCCAGAGAAGCTTACTTCTAAGTAAAGCCCTTTTTGAATTTAGCAACCCACAGCAAAGTCACCACAAATTAAAATAATCAACTTGCAATAAAACAGGAAGCAAACATTTAGAAGCAGTAATAGGTCAGGCTAAGCAATGCAAGTGATTCCAAAGAATGGTCATGATGGCATCAGCAACCCTTAAACGTAAATCCAGCATTGTCCGATCATTATTGTGATAAAACACCCATTTCCAGTTCAATGTAAACTTTAGAACTCACATTCTTATCAAGTACAATTTGATATGATGTAGAATTTATAGTTGACTTAAATTAAATGACTGCAAGCTGCCATGCACTGAAGCAGCTAATCACCTCAAACTATAACATTTCCACCACCATGCTTCACAGTTGGCACGAGACTATACTCTTGAAAAGCTATTTTTGGTTTGTACCACACATGTCTACTGTTGCAGCGGCCGAACAATTATATCCTTGATCCATAAGTACACAGCACATTGTTTGAGAAGGCCTGGTCTTTGCCTATACTGTATGTGTGATGGCAAACTGTAGTCTTGCTCTAATATTTACTAATAAATACTTTTTGAATAGCAAAGGCAATTTCCTGACATACCTCCTATGAACGTTAAGTTAGTGCAATCTCATTTCTTTTTTTTTTTTTTTCCAAAATGTATTTTATTGTTTGAAGAAGAGACAAAAAAAGGGGAAAACATGCACGTACAAAAGGGGAAAAAAACAGAGAAGAAGTTTGTTATTTTATGTAAAACCTTTTTTTTTTTTTTTCTTT
>BLSH010332128.1:101533-121114 GCA_018402905.1 Glandirana rugosa | reverse complement strand
ATCGGATATGAGGTTGTCCAACCTGTGCGCATAGGTTTTAGCAGGCTTCCTAGCGGAGTCCCATAGTCTGAATGTAGTCAGACGATAAGCGGAAGTGGGTCCAACATGCCCATTTTTTTGCGAATTTAGAGGGGGAGTCGTGGGCTATGGCAATGAGTTCTTCCATTTCTGCAATTTTTTCAACTCTAGAAAACCAGTCTTTGAGAGATGGAGACTCCTGAGTACCCCACAGTTTGGGGATACAAAGTTTTGCCGCATTAATTAATGTCATGGCAAGAGATTTAAAGTATGAGGGATCGGTGTTTATTTGATGGTGCAAGAGATAATGTGCTGGTGATAGTTCAAGTGGAGTGGTAGTGATTGCCACTGTTTTTTGATGAACTGCTTTCCAAAAGTCCACTATGCCTGGGCACCCCCACCAAATATGGAAGAGGTCGCCTTTCTCCAGTTGGCATCTCCAGCATAAGTCAGGAGTTGCGGCATTGAATTTGTGGAGTAGTGCAGGTGAGCGGTACCAACGAGAAAATAGTTTATAATTATTCTCCTGAATAGCCACATTAATAGATCCTTTGTGGATACATTTTAATATGTTCCCCCATTGGAGTTCAGACAGGTCGAGCTGTAGTTCCCGGGCCCAGATGTCACAAGTTTTGCCTTCCTTAGCATTAATGTTATTCCATAGCATATTGTACAGGAGAGATATGACGTGTCTTTGGGGGGTTTGAGTTAGGCAGAGCGACTCGAAGGGGGTTAATGGTGATGAAAGATCATGTGTTTTTTGAATAGAGCTTAGCAATCTCATTTCTTAATTTTGTGATCTTATTAAATCCATAGATTTATAGATATCCACAACCCTCTTTCTAAGTGCCTTAGAGAGGTAATTTTAACTTGGCATTAAGACACCACATACACACATCCTAAATAGCTGAGGTTTAAAAAACAAGTTTATTATTGATGGTATTTTTAAAGTGCCAACAGTTTACATATTTACATCAGTGCCTGTCCTCAAGTAGCTTACAATCTAGGGCCCTTTTTCACATGCACGGGTCAATTTAGACAGAAGCCAGTTAACCTACCAAGCATGCATTTAGAGCGTGGGAGGAAACTGGAGTACACAGAGAAAATCCAAACAACCACAGACCATTCAAACTGCAGATACTGTCCTCTTAGGGGTGTGAACTGAGGATCACAGTGCTGCAAGGCAAGAGTGCTAGCCACTAAGCCACTGTACTACCACAAGGAAGTTGCATACTTCCTAAAAAAGTTTTAATAATTGACATGTAATCTAGAATGCCAAAATACAGCTATTTGGATTTGAAGTGGTGGTAAATGTGGACACATACTTATTTTCCATGTGGCAAATCTGAATGTAATTTGTCCAAGTATATCACATTCATCTGAAGGCACTTTTTGAATGAAGATCTGTTACTTGTCTGTTAAAATGTGTTAACAGAGTTGACAATTTCCATGAGTGGTATTAACCTTTGTACATGTTCATACATGACTATATATACAGTATACTGTGTATATATACAGTATCTCACAAAAGTGAGTACACCCCTCACATTTTTGTAAATATTTTATTATATCTTTTCATGCGACAACACTGAACAAATGACACTTTGCTACAATGTAAAGTAGTGACTGTACAGCTTGTATAACAGTGTAAATTTGCTTTTAGAAAGACCTGGAATTAGCAGGTACAATTGTTTCAAAGAAAACAATAAGTAATGCCCTCAACCGCCATGGCCTGTATGAACGCTCACCACGCAAGACTCCATTGCTGAAGATAAGGCATGTTGAAGCTCATTTGCTGCACAACATTTAGACAAGCCTGCGAAATACTGGGAGAATATAATCTGGTCAGATGAGACCAAAATTGATCTCTTTGGGTGTCATAGTATGCACCATATGTGGAGGTCAAATGACACTGCACATCACCCCAAAAACACCATACCAACAGTGAAGTTTGGAGGAGGGAACATCATGGTGTGGGGCTGTTTTTCAGCATACAGTACTGGCTAACTTATGTCATTGAAGGAAGGATGAAAATGTACCAAGACATTCTTGATAATAAACTGCTGCAATCTGCCAGGATGATGAAGATGAAACAAGGGCAGACATTGCAGCAAGACAATGATCTCAAACACAAAGCCAAGGAAACGCTCAATTGGTTTCAAAGAAAGAAAATAAAGCTACTAGAATGGCTCAGCCAATCACCTGACTTGAATCAAATAAAACATCTATGGAAAGAACAAAATATCAGAGTTCATAGAAGAGGTCCACGGAAGCTTCAAGATTTGAAGACTGTGGAAGAATGGGCCAAAATCACACCTGATGAATGCATGTGACTACTTTCTACATACAGGAGGCATCTTGAATCTGTCATTACCAACAAAGGATTTTGTACAAAGTATTAAATACATTTCAGTTAGTGTGTTCAATACTTGTGTGATTCCATTTTATTACACATAACTTCATTTCTGAACTTATTTGTTTAGTTTCTTTGTATGTATGGATTGCACGGGTTGTTACTGACATGTGGTGAAAATTTCATGTCAGTAGCACCTTTAGAAATATATTTACCTGGAAACATGGGGGGTCATTTACTATGGCGCTGGCCGCTAATTAGCGGCAAAATTACCATGATCATAGTAAATAGCACTAAAATGTTGCAAATTGTAATAAGTATCGCTAAAACGGTATTCACAATTGTGCTGGGGCAGAAATACTCCCAAAATGGAATTCACAATAACTCCCAGAAAACAGATAGCATCCTAAACCCTTACTCATGTCATGACCTGGAGAATTGCACATGGAAATAATTTTTAGAGCATGTTTTAATCGCCTAAATGGTATTAATGTATGCGGTATATTTTTTTAAGATAATCTGCTTTTAAAGTGTGTGAAAAAGTGATTTCTACACTGAAATATCTTTAAAAGGCTGATAAGAGATAAATTCTCTCTGTCTTTTCAACTAGGTTCCAGAACAATTGAGCATGCTCAGACATGCAAACTGCTCTCATTTTAACCTTTTAAACTATGGATACTGGAAGCCTGTGCTAGCATTTCTCCTGCGATGTTGCTATCAGTGTGTGAAGAGTGGGAGAAGCGGGCTGCATTGACAATCCAACACAATGGGCAGCACATTGAACACATTTTATAAGTGGCCAGAAACTTGTAAATAACTCATGAAAGAATAAAGTTACATTAAAACCAAGTACACCATTGTTTTTCTTGTGAAATTCCCAATAAGTTTGATGTGTCACATGACCCTCTTCCTATTGAAAAAACAAAAGTTGGATTCAAAAGGGCCGACTTCAAAATGGCCGCCATGGTCACCACCCATCTTGAAAAGTTTCCCCCCTCACATATACTAATGTGCCACAAATAGGAAGTTAATATCGCCAACTATTCCCATTTTATTAAGGTGTATCCATATAAATGGCCCACCCTGTACATTTAAAATGAGTCACAATTTTATGTGTTTTTTTATTATTTCCAAATGATCCTAATTTGAGTCCAAAAAATATGATATGTGTACCAACACCAGAAATAAAAATGTAATTCCCAAAAATCAGAGGTTAACATCACTATTCTACACTCACACACCAAGAACCACCAAATATCACAGAATAAATTGAGAAGAATAACTCTTGACTAATTCCACTACCTATATGTCCAAAGAAATGCAGTATATATGTGTAGGAGGGTCCCACATGTAGCAGCCCAGTGGTTTGCTAGTTAGCACTTCTGCTTAGCAGCGCTGAGATTTTGGTTTTGAATCCCAAACCTGCCACTTCATGTAGAGACATTGTTATACCTATGTTGTTAAACTCAGGGCCTTACCTAAATTATGTCTAAATGTAATATTTATGTGTAGGAGGGTTCCACCACCATTGCAAATTGTGTCATATGTTTTCCATAGGCAAGGACTCTAATTGACCTTAACATTTCCCCAACACCACTAATTGCAGCTCTTACCAAGCCAAAACCCACAAAATGACAACTGTTTATCTCTCAGCATAATGACAGTAATCAGCAATCACCAGCTGTCAAAACACATGGCTTATGCCAGAAACAGGTTGTTCACTGTCTCTTTGGCCTTCCACAGTACATCTGCATTGATTAACTTCTTGCACCCCTGAGACTTAGGACTGTTTTACATCACAGAGATGCAGCCTAAAAAACTGTGGCTCAGCAAGCTAGTGCTCCTGTTTAACAGCACTGGGTTTCTAAGTTTGGATCCCAATCCTGCTACGTGGCTAGAGGTTTGTGTTTAGTGGTTTTAAAATGTATTTTTCATTAGTGCTAACATTTTTGAGGGGTTTCACATAATGGAACCCCAAGAAATCACATTATAAATCAAGCAAGTGTGGGTTTGTACCAAATCAGATATTTAATGTTGTATGCTTATGATGAATGACAAATTCATTTTGTCACCAATTTGTGTGAAGAAGCCCTCACAAAGTTGTCATTTCCTGTTTTGGCCCCTTCATGTGCCAGAAACAGGTTGTTCACTGGCTCTCTGGCCTTCCACAGTACATCTGCATTGATTAAATTCTTGCACCCCTGGGACTTAGGACTGTTTTACATCACAGAGATGCAGCTTAAAAAACTGTGGCTCAGTAGGCTAGTGCTTCTGCCTAGCAGCACTGAGTTTATGAGTTTGGATCCCAATCCTGCTAGATGTTTGTGTGTAGTGGTGTTTTGTGCACTGGTGAAAAATTTCTTTTTCACCAGTGCTAACATTTTTGAAGGGTTTCACATAATGGAACCCAAAGAAATCACATTACAAATCAAGCAAGTGTGGGTTTGCACCAAATTTATACCTGGGGTATATTGGCCCAGATATTTGATCTTGTATGCTTATGATGAATGACAAATGCATTTTGTCAACAATTTGTGTAAAACAGCCCTCACAAAGTTGTCATTTCCTGTTTTGGACCCCCAACAACATACAAGTTTAATTTGGAGATGTTTGGGATCACTGATCATGGCAAGTGTTATTTTGAGCATTACACTGCACAGATATATATATATGTGCTGAGGCATGTTTTCATTTGTAAAGAGTGTGTATCCCTAATGAACAGGTGTGAGAGAGACAGAATCAATTACACTGGTGGATGTGTCCTTAAGGCCCCATTCACACAGGGGCGACTGTCACTCCGACTTGAGTCGCCTCAAGTCACCCCAAGACGCTTGACATCTGAAATCCCATTGAAATGAATGGGAGCCATCTTAATGTACGCTACTAAGTCGCTCCGACTTCAGAAAAAAGTTCCTGCGCGAATCAAGGCAAATTCTATCCGACTTGTGCCCATAGAAATCAATGGAAGTCGCCTCCTAGTCGGATCCACATCTTAATGCAAGCGACTTTACAGTGAAAAGAATAGAATTTATGTTTGGGGCAAGCCCCTCCCTTCCTTCTCTGATTGGCCACAGGCAAAGTCGCCTGGCATAAGTCGCGCTGAAAGTCGCGCTGCAATTGCCTAGCAAAGTTGCGGCAAGTCGGATCGCCCCTGTGTGAATGCAGCCTTACTGGGTGTGTGGAGGTGAGTGATCTTAGCTAGGTTATTTAACCACTTCAGCCCCGGAAGGATTTCCAGCTTTAGGACCGGAGCACTTTTTTCAAATTGGCACTGCACCACTTTAACTGGTAATTACGCGGTCATGCAATGCAGTACCCAAACGAAAATTGCTTTCCTTTTTTTCCCACAAATAGAGCTTTCTTTTGGTGGTATTTTTTCACACTGCGCTTTTTATTTTTTGCAATATAAACAAAAAAAGAACGGAAATTTTGAAAAAAATTATATTTTCAACTTTATGTTATTACAAAAATACAATAACTAAATTTTAGTCATACATTTTTGCCAACATGCATTCAGTCACATGTCTCGGGTAAAAAAAAAAGTAAATTAGCATATATTTTAAATTGCTTTGAGCAAAAGTTATAGTGCCTACAAACTAGGGTACATTTTCTGGAATTTCCACAGCTTTTATTTTATGACTGCCTCTCATTTCCTGAGGTACTAAAATGGAAGGGGTAACCCCCCCCCCCCCCCAAATGACCCCATTTTGGAAAGTAGACACTTCAAGGAATTTGCTGAGAGGCATGTTGAGCACAGTGAATATTTTATTTTCCTGACGCCAACATGGCAGCATACTAGTGATAGAGCTCCACCTCTTAACCACTCCCTCAGGACCAGTGAATAGCATAAAAAAAGCCTGGTTAGCCACCCCCCATTCTTCTTTTTTTCCTCATACCTCCACGCACCAGTGAAGAGTAAGCAGTCCCTACCTCTGCCTCTGTGCAGTAGCCGTCTGGGTTCAAGCCTCTCCCAGTGTGAAGACCCAGTGCTTGGGCTGCTAAATTGCGCTAAAAAGCCTGGGTGCCCCTTCTGTGGGTCTTGATAGGGCCCTGCAGTGTTTCCTCTTTAGGAACGAAATCTGCCATTATGTAAGTGTCTGTGGGCTGAGGCTTGGGAGGGCCAGCTAGTTCATTCATTTT
This sequence comes from Glandirana rugosa, assembly GCA_018402905.1. Lineage (NCBI taxonomy): Eukaryota > Metazoa > Chordata > Amphibia > Anura > Ranidae > Glandirana > Glandirana rugosa. Next base: position 114,603 of record BLSH010332128.1, on the reverse strand, counting down.
CCTTTTTTGGTTGCTTGCACCATGCATGGCTGCCTATTCATTTTATTCTGTGCTGTCTCATATGTGTTCTCCCTTACCTTGATCTGTTTCTCTTTTGAGTGCCTCACATGTCTCCATGTTTGTTTGTGCTCTCTTTACCCATGTGTCTAGACCATGCTGCCTGGGGCGTCTTGATGACATCATCGGGCTGTGCCGGCCATCTTGCTTATTGGCAAAAGCCCACTGTTGCTAGCAATGAGGGATGCAGTCCTGGGGAAGCTCCCATTGCTGATTTTCAGCAGGTAGTACAAAAAAAAATATGTGAGTGTATATGTACGTGTGTGTATGTATATGTATGTATATATACTGTATATAGGTATACTGCATTCATTTGTTTATTTTACTAAAAAAATAAAAAAAAGGAGAAATGTGTGTGTGTATATATATATATATATATATATATATATATATGTATTTATTTATTTTGGTAAAAAAAAAATGTTTATTTTCTGTTTGTTATGAAGGCATATATTTTTTCTCCTCTCTTTTTAATGTCGAAAGACCTTCTCTTTCTAGTGCTATTTTCCTTTCTGGGTATCCTCATTTTAGCCGGCCGTCCTATCTGTCCTAAAGCCATGAGTCATTCACCGCATATGCGAAAAGACCCTCATATTCAAAGGTACGGGAAAAGAGTGCCTCCTTATGCAGATTGCTTTGAGTGTTTTCAGCCCCGCATGCTCATGCTCTCAAAAATCAAGAGCCAGGGAAAGGCAGACGGTCTTCATAAGAGTGTAGCTGCAGATGCCGCACCCACTCAAGGGAAAAGGTTCCAAAGAAGACGTCTTATCGCCTCTTCCCCAGAGCAACGCCAATGCCCTAGCAAGAATCCTGCAGGGCCTGTGGCACAGCGCCTGTAGCCAATAGGCTGGTGAGTAAAGACTGCCCTGAGGATGTTGGCAAGGGTCTCAGTGCCGTGTCAGCTCCACTCAGAGAACAGGGTCTCCAGGTTTGTCCTTACCTGGACGTCATTCTTCTTCTATCCAGGGGACTGGAACAATTGCTGTCACACTAAGAGGTCCTCATACATACCCTGCAGAGATATGGCTGGGTTATCAACTTCAAAAAAAAAAAAATAGGGGAAAGAGAAGTTGACTTTCTCCAACCCAACAGTTAGTGTAGTTGGGGGGGGTAGTTGTAGTTCCTCAGTTTTGCTTGCATCAAGAGAAAGCAGTGACAGTCAGGAGGAGAATTCCGAGGACAGCTACCTTCACTTGTTTGATGGCTTCTCAGTGCCTCAGTCTTCTGGGCTCAATGTCTTCATGCATACCTCCATATGCTTGACTCCATGGGCGCCTGTGCAAGTTTCAACTAGGATTCTTAGCGCAAGGGAGGAAACAGGATAGAGCACAGTTGAGAACAGTGTTACTCAGTATGAGTAGGGGTCCACGGTGATGGAAAGACCCTGAGGAAGCCACGCCTCTTTTGAACCATTACACTGGTTCACTGTTATGAATCATGTCGGCAAGACAGCCTGGGAGGCACACTGTGAGGTCAAGGCAAATGGACATTTCCAGCCAAGGAGGGTAGTCTCGAATGCGCTGGAAGTTCAAACAGCCTTTTTAGCACTTTGGCCTTGCTACACAGAATCAATGGAAGACCATTCTCCTTACAGTTGAGCAGCAGTTGCCTATATTCAGCTCCAGGGAGGAACTCTTACTATCAGCATTATGCTATTGAGAGAGGTGAAACCCATAACATCTGCGATGGAAGATCACTAGCAAATTCAGGAAGCAGTTTACCGCTCAGCAGACTTTTGAACACATAGGCAGACTGACTATCATGCAAGCTTGAAAACAAAAAAAAAATACTGCGCTACCCAAAATAGCTTGCCAATCAGCAGCCAGCACAGCAATAATAACCAATATTGTATCAAACCATTTAAATAATAAAGTGCAGCGCTGTACAAAGAGTACCTGATAGTCTGATGGTATCAGATGGCTAACAAACTCTTATAAGAGAAAAAACTGAAAATATTTAAAGTGCACATTCAAAAAGGAAATGTTCACAAAGTAAATAGCAGTGTAAGATTTACAGAAATTCTGTTCCAAGAATTAAAGTTCCTTATAGTGACTATACAGTGCATACAGTGTATAAATTATGAATGATAAATGGCTATTTACCATATAAATAAATGACCTTAGGAGACCAAAATATACATATATTGGGTCATAAATAAAAAACCGAATAGTAATAAATACTCGAACTGTAAAAAGTGCCTAAAAAGTGATAATAAAGTGCTTAAACAGTGTCCAAAGTTCAAAATAGGTGTAAACCAACTCTTCCTCCCTGGGATTTTTTTGGGTGCAATAAAGGACAAAATCTGTGCTTTGCACCTGCATGCAGTGAGATCGTCCACCTAGAGAAAGTATGGCTACCCTTACCAGAATCACTATGGGTACAAGCGTAGTGGTCACTTGGTGAACCTCCCCGTAATTTCTTAACATGTAGACCTCTCGAGCATGTTAAAGGACATCCATCGGGGGTATAATCAACTGTCTGCGGACACTTAGTCAAAATTAGGCCACAAGATGGTCATCAGAACCAAGTACCACACCAGGGTATCGGGATGTATATAGACACAGGTACTCATAAAAGAACAAAGCTCCACATAGCGTAGTAAGGTTTTAAAATAGTAAACTTTTAAGAAAAAGTTGCACTTACAAGTACGTGGTTGATAATAGCGGAATTCCAAATGTACAATGCAGGGGCGCAGTGGACTGGAGCGGACTCTCCTCATCCGACGCATTTCGTGTGACAAGACTTCAACTGGGGTATAAGTCCGCTGCTCCCCAATGCACCCAATATATAGTAAAATCCATAATGCCCCAAAATTGTTAATCATCATAAGCTCCTCCCAATGGAGCGAATGGCGTGAGCTTCAAGCCTCACAATGAATGAGGATATAACCACATGGGCCAATTGGGTTTGAGTTGCCTGATATTCAAGCCTCAATACCACACGGAGAGAAAAGTGTCACTTCCGGCCGGACCTGAAGGTATATTAATTAAAACCGATATACATACAAAAAGTAATTAATCTCCTAATACCTACATTCAATAAAGGCTAAAGGCGCCTATATGCGATCATTACTCATGGATAGAGTTGAGCGAACCCGGACTGTAAAGCCTGTTTCACCTGCATGGAGCCATATTAGTGTTCTAAAATCAACTTCAGTGAAGATGATTTTAGAACACTAATATGGCTCCATGCGGCTGTAACAGGCTTTTCCCACACACTGTGAAGATGATTTTAGAACACTAATATGGCTCCATGCGGGTGAAACAGGGTTTTCCCACACACTGTGAAGATGATTTTAGAACACTAATATGGCTCCATGCGGGTGAAACAGGGTTTTCCCATACACTTTGGAGATGATTTTAGAACACTAATATGGCTCCATGCGGCTGAAACAGGGTTTTCCAACACACTTTGAAGATGATTTTAGAACACTAATATGGCTCCATGCGGGTGAAACAGGGTTTTCCCACACCCTTTGAAGATTATTTTAGAACACTAATATGGCTCCATGCGGCTGAAACAGGGTTTTCCCACACACTTTGAAGATGATTTTAGAACACTAATATGGCTCCATGCGGGTGAAACAGGGTTTTCCCACACACTTTGAAGATGATTTTAGAACACTAATATGGCTCCATGCGGCTGAAACAGGGTTTTCCCACACACTTTGAAGATGATTTTAGAACACTAATATGGCTGCATGCGGGTGAAACAGGGTTTTCCCACACACTTTGAAGATGATTTTAGAACACTAATATGGCTCCATGCGGGTGAAACAGGGTTTTCCCACACACTTTGAAGATGATTTTAGAACACTAATATGGCTCCATGCGGCTGAAACAGGGTTTTCCCACACACTTTGAAGATGATTTTAGAACACTAATATGGCTCCATGCGGGTGAAACAGGGTTTTCCCACACACTTCGAAGATGATTTTAGAATACTAATATGGCTTCATGCGGGTGAAACAGGGTTTTCCCACACACTTTGAAGATGATTTTAGAACACTAATATGACTCCATGTGGGTGAAACAGGGTTTTCCTACACACTTTGAAGATGATTTTAGAACAGTAATATGGCTCTATGCCCCTGCAATAGGCTTTTCCCACACACTTTGAAGATGATTTTAGAACAATAATCTTTTGATTAAAGCAACAGCTGGACGCTTTCCCTGTACAACTTGGAGATGATTTTAGAATCTAAAATCATCTCCCAGTTCTATAGGGAGAGGTTCCTACTGTTGCTTAAAGGGACAGATTATTGTTTCTTGCACAAAATTAAAAAGTGCATCTACTTTGCTGGTTTAAAAAAAAATAAAAAAATTCCAAAAATAAAAAAACAGTGTTGGCTACCTCCTCCTCCTGCTACACCACCACTTTTACAGCCTCCTCAACCTCCAACTCCACATCCACCTCCATTTTTGATTTTTTTATGTGATTTTAGCTTAAAAATAATTTTAAGTTATTTCCCTATCCCCATTTCTTTGTAGGGCACTTGTCCGACCCTTACCCCCATTTTCCTTCCTTTTGCAGACCTCTAGGACTTTCCAGGACTTTGTTACAGCCATTTTTGTGCCTAAAAGTTTGGGTCCCCATTGATTTCAATGGGGTTCGGGGACCGGGTCAAAGTTTGGGTCAAGTACGGACCCGAACCCGGACTTTGTCCCGAAGTTCGGCCGAACCAGCAGAACCCGAACTTCCAGAGGTTCGATCAACTCTACTTATGGAAAAACTTGATGATTACCAACACGTAGGAGAGGCAGTGACGAACAGATAACGTCACCTCCCCCATAGCCAATAGTATAATCAAGAGATAGGGAAGCAACAAGTCTGTCACGTCCCTTCCTTAATAGGACCGGCCGCAATGGCATACTCTGTGTACACCACAAATGCAAAGCCTGCTCCTCCCCTTGGGATGTCTAGATTATATGTCATCAAGAGAAAAACCTGGGATTAGTCACCGCCCATCGTATCCAGAATCCAAATAGAATCGACACACTCCAGCACCATCTCCGCACGCACAGACACAGACGGTGATCGGCCAGAGACAAAAATCGCAACACTTAACCCTACATAATAATCGGGGAGTAATCAGTATGTGTTAATACTTGAACAAGAGGCAACTTGATAACAAAGAAATTACATCGCTAAATAATGCTTTTTTAAAACAAATATTCAATATTACAAACAAATAGAAATAAATGATTAAATGGGAATGAGAATAAAAATAAACATATATAAATATAAATAAATATAAATAATAAAAATAAATATGAATATAAAAACAGGAATATGATCCACCTTGCAATGAACCATAAGCCTGCATACATGACACATACGAGATGTGAGCGAGTCAATCCCGCTCACTATCGGTTGGCCTGGAGGGTTAACAGAATCTTTATGATTTTTTGGCAGATAATACAGGACCGGGATTTGTGGGACAAGAGGACACAGGTGAGTCCTTTCCTTTTTGTTCAAAATATTCTGATGAAAACCCCTATCTAAAATACTGATAAGTTCCTTTTTGTATTTTATAGTAGGGTCTCTCCCAAGGGGTAGATATGTATCTCTATCATCCAAAATCCTTTTCATCTCAGCTTGATAAGCACTCTTATCCAGAACTACAATACCCCCACCTTTATCGGCGGGGCGTATGATTAAGTCCTTATTTTCACAGAGGCTTTTTAGGCACATCTGTATGTGTTTTAATAGTACTAATCTTCAACCTGTCCAAATCATTGAGCACCAGTTCTTTGAATATCTTAACCGCTGGTGCCACCGGTGCCGAAGGATTGAACAGAGAAGGGTTGGAGAGTCCCGAATGGACAGTATCATTCGGGTTATTCATTGAGATAGTTCTAACTGGATTTGTCATTAGGTATCGCTGTATATTAACCTTACGTATACATTTTTGGATATAGATAAATGTTTCAAACTTGTTCATGCGTTTAGGAGGTACAAATTTCAAATCTTTATCAAAGATTGAATATTTGTAGATATTTATATTTAGTTTGGGGAGCATACAATATATTCTATAATTTTTTCTTTATTTTTCATATCAATTTAATTTTGAGTTCATATAGATCTGCTAGACGTGTCATGTATGCAGGCTTGTGGTTCATTGCAAGGTGGATCATATTCCTGTTTTTATATTCATATTTATTTTTATTATTTATATTTATTTATATTTATATATGTTTATTTTTATTCTCATTCCCATTTAATCATTTATTTTTATTTGTTTGTAATATTGAATATTTGTTTTAAAAAAGCATTATTGTTCAAGTATTAACACATACTGATTACTCCCCGATTATTATGTAGGGTTGAGTGTTGAGATTTTTGTCTCCTGCCGATTGCCGCCTGTGTCTGTGCGTGCGGCGATTGTGCTGGAGTTTGTCGATTCTATTTGGATTCTGAACACCGTACTCATCCGATACGATGGGCGGTGACTAATCCCGGGTTTTTTCTCTTGATGACATATGATCTAGACATCCCAAGGGGAGGAGCAGGCTTTGCATTTGTGGTGTACGCAGAGTATGCCATTGCGGCCGGTCCTATTAAGGAAGTGAATAGAGTTGAGCGAACCCGGACTGTAAAGTTCGGGTCCGTACCGAACATTGGGGTGTCCGGGACCCGGACCCGAACCCGGACTTTTCAAAAAAAGTCCGGGTTCGGGTCTGGGGTTCTGGTAATTTTAATGAAAGTTCTGAAAATTGCTATAAAAAAGTCCAGAAGGGTCCTAGAGGTCTGCAAAAGGAAGGAAATGGGGGTAAGGGTGGGACAAGTGCCCTACGAAGAAATGGGGACAGGGAAATAACTTTAAATATTTAAAAAAAAAAGGTGAATGTGGATCATCTTCAAACTGGGTCTGAAAAGTATTAATTAACGGTAGAAGCCATATAACTGTTCTAAAATCATCTTCAAACTGTGTCGAAAAAGTATAAATAATCCGGGAGAACCCATATCACTGTTCTGCAAACATCTGGAAACTGTGTGTGTCACTTTAAATAAAACCGGGACTAACTGAACTACTGTTCTGCAAACATCTGTAAAGTCTGTGTGTCACTTTAAATATAACCGGGACTAACTCAACATCTGTTCTGCAAACATCTGTAAAGTCTGTGTGTCACTTTAAATATAACCGGGACTAACTGAACATCTGTTCTGCAATCATCTGTAAAGTCTGTGTGTCACTTTAAATATAACCAGGTCTAACTGAACATCTGTTCTGCAAACATCTGTAAAGTCTGTGTGTCACTTTAAATATAACCGGGACTAACTCAACATCTGTTCTGCAAACATCTGTAAAGTCTGTCTGTCACTTTAAATATAACCGGGACTAACTCAACATCTGTTCTGCAAACATCTGTAAAGTCTGTGTGTCACTTTAAATATAACCGGGACTAACTCCTACAAGACAGTATCTATTGCAAAACTTTAAGCAGACGTTTGAGATTCAAGCTCTTGGGGCTTCAAAAAAAAAAAGTTGTCTTTACAAAAAGAGTAGAGGGCTGTCTTGTAGGTCATCTTGTATCAAAGGTAGCAATAGCCCTCTATTAAACAGACATCTGGGAATTGCCTAAATTTCCAGAACATCACACAGGAAAGTCACACGACCTGGACTTTTCAAAAAGAAGCACCTGTCCACAATTGGTCTTTTCAGATCATCTAATAAGCCTTTTGTCATTCCAGCTCAGGATCATTAAGGAAAGAAGTTACTGCCTGGACTCTAGCAGGCTTGGTGGTGCATATAGGACGAGGGGGCGTAAGCCTCCGTCAGCGGCGGTGCACTTTACCAAAGTGATTGCATTCTCATAGGCAGCCCACTTGGGAGCATCTATAGTATCCATCTGTAGAAGTATCATGGTCATCCCAGCATACCTACTTAAACTTTACGGAGTAGACATAGGTGCCTTGTCATCAGAGGACTTTGTGGGAAGGGCTATTCAGTCCCCTGTCTAATTAGAATAATTAGAATATTGGGTTGGCAAGTAGAACCCACCCTGTCAGCTAGTTATTTATCACTAGTATGATGCCATGTTGGCGTCAGGAAAACTGAAAATTGTATCAAATACTTACCATAATTTTCCTTTCCTGACGCCAAACCATTTTTTTTTGTCATAAGTGATTAAAAAATGACCAAAAAAAAAAAAATACACAAAGTTGTTACTGAAATTATATATTGCTCACACATGCCATGGGTATATGTGAAATTACACCCCAAAATACATTCTGCTGCTTCTCCTGAGTACAGGAATACCCCATGTGTGAGTCTTTTTGCCGTGTACGGGACCCCGAAAATCACCGTCTTCAGGATTTCTAAGTGCGCAAAAAGGTGATTTTACTCCTCACTCCCTATTACAATTTCGGAGGCCATGGAATGCCCAGATAGGACACCCCCCCTCCCCCAAATGACCGCATTTTGGAAAGTAGACACTCCAAGCTATTTGCTGAGAGGCATGTTGAGTATTTTGCAGATCTCACTTTTTGTCACAAAGTTTTAAAATTTGAAAAAAGCAAAAAAAAAAAAAAAGTTTATTTCTTCATTTTCCAAAACAAATGAGAGCTGCAAAATACACACCATGCCTCTTAGCAAATATCTTGGGGCGTCTACTTTCCAAAATTGTTTTATTTGGGGGGGGGGGGGTTGTGCTACCTTGACACTTCAGGGCCTCCAAAAACGTGACCGGTACTGAGGAGTAAAATCACAATTTTATGCCCTTAGAAAGCCTGAAGGCGGTGATTGGTTTTTGGGGTTCAGTACACAGCTAGGCTCCCAAAAAGTCTCACACATGTGGTATCCCCGTACTCAGGAGAAGCAGCAGTATGTATTTTGGTGTGTAATTTCACATATACCCATGGCATGTGTGAGCAATATATCATTTCACTGACAACTTTGTGTAAAAAAAATAAATAAATAAATAAAAATTGTCATTTCCCCCGAAACTTGTGGCAAACTATAAAATATTCCATGGAATCAACATGCCTCTCAGCAGATAGCTTGGGGTGTTTACTTTCCAAAATGGGGTCATTTGTTTTTTTTTTTTTGCTATCTGGGCATTTCATGGCCTCCGAAACTTGGATAGGTAGTGAGGAGCGAAGGCATAAATTTTCGCCCTTAGAAATCCTGAAGGCGGTGATTAGTTTTCGGGGTCCTGTACACGGATAGACTCACAAAAAGTCTCACACATGGGGTATCCCCGTACTCAAGAGAAGCAGCAGAATGTATTTTGGGGTGTAATTCCACACATACCCATGGCATGTGTGAGCAATATATAATTTCAGTGACAACTTTGTGTATTTTTATTTTTTTTTTTGTAATTTTTCAATCACTTATGACAAACAAATAAAATATTTTATGGACTCAACATGCCTCTGAGAAAATAGCTTTGGGTGTCTACTTTCCAAAATTGGGTCATTTGGGGGGTTTCGAACTGTTCTGGCATTTTATGCGCAACATCACCCACTCTTCTAACCACTTGAACCACCAAGTCTTTTCTGACACTTTTTGTTTACATGAAAAAATACTTTTTTTTGCTAGAAAAATACTTTGAACCCCCAAACATTATATATTTTTTTAAAGCAGAGACCCTACAGATTAAAATAGTGGGTGCTACAATTTTTTTCCTGACAGACTCCATGGCAACATACGTATGGGTTAACCCCGCCTCCTCTCCACTCCTATAGGACCCCACTCCCATAAATTTGGGCTCAGAGTCAGAGGCCATGTTCCTTTTTTGTCCTCCTCCTGAAGACCAGAATGATTGAAGTCTTACTTTGGATAAAGTGTCCACGATCGAGGCCTGGTTGTTCAGCAAGCTGTGCCCCAGAAGACTTGTGGCGTCTCCAGCAATTCCCAGCCGTTGGCGGGTTGGAGAAGGGCGATAGATGCAGTCCCATATAAATCCCCAGCAGTCCTCAGCGGTGAGTGGGGTGAGGAGGGGTGATGGATGTGGCATCATGTGTAATCTCCAGCAACCCCCAGCCATGAGCGGGGTGGAGAAGGGTGATGGATGCGGTCCCATGTAAATCCCTAGAGGTCCCCAGCTGTGAGTGGGGTGAAGAGGGGTGATGGATGGTGCATCATGTGTAATCTCCAGCAACCCCCGGCCATGAGCGGGGTGGAGAAGGGTGATGGATGCGGTACCATGAAGAGCTCAAGCCTGGCCATTGGCAGGCAAAGCAGCAGTACGGCCTAATAGCCTAGCTAAGAGCAGGCGGCCATAAACACCCTGAGCCCATGTAGCAACAGCATTTTCTGTATCCAGGCGTAATCGTGGGGGATGCCGTGTGCAGTAATGTATACCTTTTTATTGCATACTCCATGGGAGCAGTTTTTGGCGTTTATCTGTTTGTCTGTTTTTTTCCCTGGCTTTAATGTCTTCCAGCCTGTGGCGGCTGGAGCGCACCTGCGTTCCAAGCCGCCGCTCTCTCTTCCGGCCTAGTGTCCCTGGGTTACTCCTGCCCAGGGACTCAGCGCATGTGTGCTGTGGGCAGCAGTGGTATCATTGCAATGGAGAAATTCAATCAACGGTCAGTGCTGTTGATAATGGGTTTTTCTCTGTGGACAGCTTGCAGCAGGCTCCAATGCTGTGTGCAATCATGACAGGTATATGCTCTGCATACAACCTAGTGTGCTGTCTTGGTGTGATTATATCACCTGTGCAGGTTGGCTATATGTGCAGTTCACACTACAGATGTATTACTGCTCCCCCTGTGGCCAGCCCTTGTGTAGCAAGTTTGAGAGGGTGTTAACCCTTTTCTTTCCTCGCTTGCCTGGGCACACATTTGGGTCCTTTCATTTCTACCCTATTTTGTGCTTTATTTTATGAGTCCTTCTAGGTCAGATTGATAATACACGGCATGAGATCAGTAAGACCTCTTTAGGTCACAACACCAACTTTCTTCATCCAGATTTAGTCATCATAAGTCACTGTCAAGATCCAGCCTTCATAGCAGAAGCTCTGAATCCTTCTCTAGGCACCGCACTCACCGCTATGTCAGCCGCTCCAAGGAAGGAGCCCGCTGGGGATTCAGGTCCCAGAGGGCAGGTCTCTGTGTGAGCAATATTATGCCCGTGCGGTTGGAGAAAAGGATTTCCATCAAATTAAGTCTCTGGGAAGGCGCGGGGTGCAAGGACCCCTTAAAGAGTAGGGTATAAGCTACATGCTATGCCTACTAGCCATTACGGCGTGTTTCTCACACTAGGATGGCTAGGAAGAGCGGGAACCATCCCAACCATGCCATCCATCTATGAGGACCTCAGACAGTGAGGCAGAGAGAGTCACTTTGCCCTTGTGGTGCCCTTTTGGTCAAAGCTATGAAGAGGGCATTTGCATGGGTAGAACCTGTAGAGTCTCCTGCAAAGCAAGAGGAAGTTCTGTAAGCACCTTGGGTTCCGCTTTCCTCCAGAGCAACTTGTCATGCATTCAAATTTATGCAACTTAAAGTTGCAGCAACTCTGGAAAGGTTCCTGCACTACTTCGGTGTGACTTTGATGCAGCTCTGACCCAGAGACTGTAAAGTTGGATCGGGGGCTGCACTTTGTCGCATCAGAGTTGCACTCCAGAGTCGCGCTCTGAATCGGGAGACTTTGGGGTCGCAATAGTGGAGACGTAGCCTCAGAGAAAGTGTTCTATTCTCCCCATTCCTAACGGAACTAGGGGACATCATTTTGAATGAGCAAGGTCGCGAGATATACCTCCCTTCTGAGCAGGCCAAGCTCTATCCATTCAGGGATAAGGATGTGAAGCATCGAAAGGCTGCCTCTCTAGTTGTTGAAGTTTGATAAGGCAAGCAAGCCGGTCGCTCTTCCTTGGAAGATGCAGTAATTACGCTGAAAGTCGGCCTAGGCTCTATTAGCCATGTTTATAGCACTGAAAATGTGGAAGAAGAATGCGAATGCAGTATTCAAAAACCTTTCAGATGAAGCGACCAGAAACCTGGTGGTTCAGGAGCCAGAGCTGGCAGTAGGTTCCATGACGAGGCTTCATTTGACATCATACACATTGTAGTAATGTTCTGGCTAGCTACGGCTAAGTAAACGCCATGGCTCTGGCCTTGGCTTGTGGATCCTGCCTCTAGAAGGCGTGGTGGAAGATCCCATTGAGGGAGCTTCATCGTTTGCAACAAGCTGAATAGCACCATAACCTGGGCCACAGTTGGATTTTGCCTCAGGACCGACGCCTGCTAGGCCAGAAGAATACGTGGTCTAGAAGACAATGTTCAGAGTGTGCAGGGTCGCACGCTTTACAGACCAGGTCAGGATTTTGGGAAGAGCTGGTGAAGAGGCCAGGTGTCCCCTCAAATGTCTGCTAAGTGAACCTGACCTTGGGTTTCCGAGAAGCCGAGTTGGGGTCTCGACTGTTGGAACTATAAAACAGTTGTTTTAGGATATGCATGGGCCTTCGGATTTCTTCCTCAGCTCAGTTTTGTTTTCCCATATTTACCTTACTCCGAGGTAAAAAGGCAGATACTCTTGTATTATGTAGGGTCTCTGGTGTTGCAAAGTGCTGCTGTGCCAGTCCCAGAAGGTGGAAGATTTCTGGGCATGTACTTGCCCCTGTTCATGGTCATAAGAACGGCTTGCAGAGGCCAGCTATAGACCTCACACACCTAAAACATTTCTCATCTAAAAGGAGAAGTTTATGATAGGGATCCAGCCAGGTGACTGGCTCATTCAGTACACCTAAATGTTAACTTGCAACATTACCTGAATCTGGGTCAGGAACACTGACTCCGGAACATCTACTGGACATAAGATGAAGGACCGAGGGTGACGACCCATTTGGGGAAGACCTTCCCGGCGTAAGAGGTCTCGCAGGTGAACTGGTAACCGATGTATCTGTGGTATCACAACTATTAAAACCTATGACTTTCCACGCGTCCACCCTTCTTCTGACTGGGTCTAAGTCCATTACAACGTTCAATTGTAAATCCACATGACTTACTCGGTCAGTGGACCGACCTAGGGATAGTATTTGAAGAGGAAAATCTACTCTTTACAAAAT
>BLSH010332128.1:78435-93800 GCA_018402905.1 Glandirana rugosa | reverse complement strand
CATGCAAGCCAAAAGGCATCCGCTTATACTGGAAGGACCCCTTGGGAGTAGAAAACACAGTTTTCTCTTTCGCAGACTCAGGGGTATCTGCCAATAACCTTTAGTCAGGTCTAATGTAGTTATGTACCAGAACATGCGAACAGGCAAAACATTTCTGTGAACATTCGAACACCGTTAAAGTCTATGGGACCCGAACATGAAAAATCTAAAGTGCTCATTTTAAAGGTTTATATGCAAGTTATTGCCCTAAAAAGTGCATGGGGACCTGGGTCCTGCCCTAGGGGACATGTATCAATGCAAAAAAACGTTTTTAAATCAAACTTTGGAGCAGTGATTTTAATGATGCCTAAAGTGAAACAATAAAAATGAAATATTCCTTTAAATAATGTGCCTGGGGGTCCCTTAGTCCAGTGGTTCTCAACCCTGTCCTCAAGTACCCCCAACAGGCCATGTTTTGGGGATTTCTCTTAGATAAAATAGCTGTCAAAAATTCCAAGCCATTGACTCTGATTTAAAGCACCTGTGCAAGATAAAGGAAAACCTGCAAACATGGCCTGTTGGGGGTACTTGAGGACAGGGTTGAGAACCACTGCCTTAGTCTACCTGTAAAAGGGTGCACCTCTGTGATGCTTAGAGCAGAGCAAAATGGCATTTCCAAAGGAACATTTGTCAGTTATTATCGCAGCTGTAATGTTTTGCCCACTCTGCAATATACAGAAATATCCCTGAAAAAATTTGCGTGCCCCCCCCCCCCAGTCCAAACCAGGCCCTTTAGGTTTGGTTTGGATTTTAAGAGGAACGCCGTGCCAAAGTTAAAAAAAAAATGGATGCGGGGTCCCACCTAAAATCCAAACCAGACCCTTATCCGAGCATGCAACCTGGCCAGCCAGGATGGGGGGGATGAGCGAGTGTCCCCCCTCCTGAACCATAGCAGGCTACATGCCCTCAACATGGGGAGTATGGGAGCTTTGGGGCAGGGGGGCTCCACACCCCCCTGCCCCAAAGCACCTTGTCCCCATGTTAATGGGGACAAGAGCCTCTTCCCCACAACCCTGGGCTGTGGTTGTGGAGGTGTGTGGGTTGGGGACTTATCGGAATCTATGGAATCTAGAGGCTGCCTTTAATAAGGGGGCCCCAAGATCCCGACCCCCCATATGAATTAGTATTGGGTACATCGTACCCCCACTAATTCACCAAAAGTGTAAAAAAAAAAACCACAGGAGACAATTAGGGACAAGTCCTTTATTAAAAAAGAAAAATAAGTGTCCCTCATTGTAATCCATCTTCAATCACAGCGAGCGACGGACCCAAAAAAATAAACAAAATAAAAAACCAAACTGCTCCTCCTCCATGGGAGGGATCCCACCGACTGAGCTCTCTTTGCTTTGACATTTTATTTATGGTGAAGGGCGGGGCCACCCAGTGACATAATTGAGCGACCCGCACCTCTCTGACGTCACATGACATCAGAAGGGACGGGGTCACTCATACGTCGCCCAGTGGCCCCCGCCCTGCACTATAAATTAAACGTCAAGACAAAGCCAGTGCAGACAGTGGCGGCCCTCACATGGAGGAGGAGCTGTGCGTGCCGTCTGCACGCAATGCATTATGGGGCACCCTGTGGCGGCGAAGTCGCTGCGAACGCCCCATAATGTTCTAAACTTACGTTCGACTCGAACCGTGGGCCCATCCCTATACCCAACCTGTCAACAAGCTTGTCGACCCGAGGCATTGGGCATGCATCAAATTTGGACACGCTGTTTAACTTTCTGAAATTGTTACAAAAACCTTATCATTCCATCTGGTTTTGGGACAAATACTATGGGACTGAACCAGTCACTGTGGGATTCCTCTATCACATTCATCTCTAACATGTTCTTTATTTCATTTGCAACTGCTTCGTGCCTAGCCTCAGGTATTCTATAGGGCTTTATATTTACACGGACACCTGGTTCCGTAATTATGTCATGCTGTATAACTGTGGTCAGTCTGGGCAGGTGAGAAAAAAAGTCTCTATTCTTACAATTTCTTTAACATCCTTCTGTTAGGCCACTGACAAGGTTTCAGTTATGGGCCCTTCCGGAGTCACAGGGGGTAAGCTCTTTTGGGGGGTTGGCATTGCCAGTAAAGGCTCCCTGTCCTTCCAAGGTTTCAAGAGATTAACGTGATATATTTGCTCTTGTCTCCTTTTCCCTGGCTGGTAAACTTTGCAGTTTACTTCCCCTACTCTTTCCATAATTTCAAAGGGACCTTGCCACTTTGCTAGGTATTTACTCTCGACTGTGGGGACTAGTACTAGCAGTCTATCACCAGGGCCAAAGACCAGGGTTTTGGCACCCTGATTATAAACCCTTCTCTGAACCTCCTAGGCTTGCTCCATATGTTCCCGTACCAGCGCCATAACAGCAGCAATTCTATCTTGTATCAGTGAGATATACTCGATGATGCATTTATAATGCGTGATCGTAGGGGAGTAACCTGTAGACACCTGAGGTACTTCTCATATGACAAACATGAGATGTAGCAGCAAGAAAACCCAATTTCTCCCATCTTTGTCCACCACCTTTTTTTACACGCTTTTGAGCATTTTGTTAAACCTCTCCACAAGACCATCAGTTTGTGTGTGGTAGACAGAGGTAAGGAGATGGGAGATTTTCAATGACTACCAATTCTTTAGTGACTCGGGACATAAATGGTGTGCATAGATCCGTTAATACATCTTTTGGAATACCCACATGACTAAATACCTGGACAAGCTCTTTAGCAATAGTTTTAGCTGAGGTATTATGTAAAGGAATGGCTTCAGGATATTGCGTGACATAGTCCAGTATTATCAGTATGTGCTGATGACCTCGGGCAGATTTTACTACTGGTCCCACCAGATCCATGCCAATTCTTTTGAACGGCACTTCAATTATTGGTAACGGTACCAGCGGACTGTGAAAATGAGGCAATGGTGCAGAATACTGACACTCTGGGCATGACTCACAATATTCTTTGACATCTGCATATAACCCGGGCCAAAAGAATCTCTGGGTTATCCTCTCCTTAGTTTTCTCTATACCCAGATGTCCACCCAACATATGACAATGGGCTATATCTAATTCGGTGATAGGGTTTGGGAACTACTAGCTGCTCTACCTCCTCCTCCCCTTGCTTTACCACCTGACACAACAATTTATTTTTAAGAGCCATGTAGGGAAAAGACAACCCTATATTAGGTTCAACAGGTTCCCTCTCTACCATTTTAATGTTTTCTCTGGCTCTGTTGAGTGTGGCGTCTTTTAGTTGTTTCATACAAAAATCATCTTTTCTGACTTTTAAGTCAGGCACCACATTCTATCCACTCTCACTATTAGAGTCAGAGATAACTTCTTGTTCATTAACCTCCAGTTGGGGGCTGGATTCCAGCTCCTCCTGCTCCCCAGCCATTACAGAAAAAGGAAAAGGATCTTCCTTTTCCTTGGACACGTCAACAGCTTTCCTTTCAATCTGGCAATCAAAAGGGTCTGGTGTGAGTTCCCGTGTTTCCCCATCAGGGGGAGCTCTGTCGTCCCAACTCCTTTTGTTTTCCCATAAACTCCAAGAACATCTCTCCCCACTAGGTCTTCATGAAACATTGAGGGTACCATGCCCACTGAATGTGTCACTATGCCCCAGATGGTATCAATCTCAACCACAGCCGTCTGGTAATCACGCGTGTCGCCATGTATGCAAATAACCCCAATAGTGCTAGGGTGTAATTTTGCGGGATTTACACAATCACCTTTGACTAAGGTCACCACACTACCAGAATCTAGCAGAGCTGTGACTGTCTTTCCATCAACTGAAATTACACACATTTGCTTTTCCATGCGTTCCTGACATGTGGTAATACATGCTACCTGTGCAAAAAGAGACATGCGTTTTTTCAAGTAAGCATTATCACCTTGCATTGGTTCATCATTTAGGGAACAGTTAGCAGCAATATGACCAAACGCATGGCAGCGATAACATTTTATATGTTCCGTACCCTGTCCTCTAAACGGCCTCATTGACCTTCCTGACCTATTTGGCCAGTCTCCAGGTCCTGAGCCCATAGTCTCATTATCTGTGGCAACAGACTTGTAATTTATTCCCACACCCTTGAACCCTGGGGCAGTCTTACCGGATGCTCCAGGCGATTTTTCACCCCTAGAGACATTGGAGTGGGACACGGATGTGTTAAACAAGTCCTCGGCATCAGTATATCTCTCCCCCAAGTCCACCAGCTGGTTTGCAGTCTTTAGGTCCCCATGGCTGACCCACTTCCTCAAAGTGGCAGGGAGTGCCTGTAAATAGTGGTCCATAAACACACGCTCCACAATCTTAGGGTCCAACAAAGTCTCTGGCTGCAGCCATTTCTTGGTGAGGTGTATCAAATCAAACATTTGTGAGCTGGGTGGCTTGTCAATACTGTTTGACCAGCGATGCACCCGTTGAGCCCGGATTGCAATGGTGACGACCATGCATGCAAGCATCTCTGCTTTCAGTGTGTCATAATCCTGGGCAGCCTCTGATTCCAGGTCATAATAGGCCTTTTGGGGTTCTCCTGTCAGAAAAGGCGCTAGCAGACCTGCCCATTGCTCATTTTGCCATCCTTTTCGAACAGCGACTTTTTCAGAAGTTGATAGGTATGCTTCCACATCATCTGCAGGTGTCATCTTCTGCAGGAAATATCTGCCACGTGCCATTTTCTGTTCCACTGGTAAAGGACTTGTGGACCCCTTCTTTAACTCCACCAAAGCCTCTACAAAATGACAATTTGCCTCCAGCTGGGCTGCAATGGCCTGGTGACTGGTTTCCTACTGCTGGCGATTTTGCTCTCCTGCTGGGTTGCAGTGGCCTGCAGCAGAGCTTTTAACATGTCCTCCATCTTGTTTAGGATCCAGCACGTGTGGGGGGTTAGCTCAATGGGGATCACCTTCCCTGGGAAAAAGGTAGTCCAAACGGCAGGTTTGCTTAAAATTTGGCTTGTAACCAGGTTTATTTAAAGGGTTGCATGTAGAAATCAATAAGCATATGAGAACCGAAAATAAATCCTAACCATCCAGGCACTAACTAAACATTTCAGTTTTTTCCTAACTGAGTGGTGCAGGGCTTTTCCCAGACACCCACAAAACATAGACAGTGAAAACCTTTTTGCCTCAGTCCATAAGCAAACTTCCATATGGCAGCTCTCTCTGACTGCTCGTTCCTGAGTCCCAGGCTGTACAAAACTCTGCTCTCCTCCTGATTATTTAAACCACCTGATGATGGACTCCAGTGGACCACAAAATCTAGTCCGGAACCAACCCTGCCAAGATGGCTGGTAAAACCCGGACCGGATTCCACCTTAGTCCACTGTAAATGAACGCATGCGAAGCGACACGTATCGTCCATCGATCACCTTGCCTCGTATAACATTACAATATATATATATATATTGTATATATTTTGTGCTCAGTTTTTTGTTTTGGGCACCAGTTCTCAAAAAGGATATCGGGGAATTGGAGAAAGTGCAGAGAAGGTCAACCAAACTAATAAGAGGCATGGAGGAGCTCAGCTATGAGGAAAGATTAGAGGAACTGAATTTATTCTCTCTTGAGAAGAGGAGATTAAGGGGGGATACGATCAACATGTACAAATACATAAGTAGTCCATATAGTGAACTTGGTGTTGAGTTATTTACTTCAAGGTCATCACAAAGGACAAGGGGGCACTCTTTAGGTCTAGAAGAAAAAAGATTTCATCTCCAAATACGAAAAGGTTTCTTCACAGTTAGAGCTGTAAAAATGTGGAATATGCTCCCTCCAGAGGTGGTTTTGGACAGCACGGTAGATTGCTTTAAAAAAGGCCTGGATTATTTCCTTAATGTAAATACTATAACTGAGTACTAACATTTTTAGCTGAAGTTGATCCAGGGTGAGTCCGATTACCTCTCAGGGGATCAGGAAGGAATATTTTCCCCCGCTATAGCAAATTGGATCAAGCTTTGCTGGGGTTTTTTGCCTTCCTCTGGATGAACTGTGGGTGAAGGATTGTATATGGGATTGTATGGTTGTATATACTTTTTCTATTTTTTTTTTTTTGGGTTGAACTAGATGGACTTGTGTCAACCTGACTAATTATGTAACTATGTTTTCGTTAAAACACAGTAATATTATATATTTTTTTTTTTTTCATTAAAGCGGCATTAAACCCGAAAAAAAAACATTTATTATATTGCAGCTTACCAATTCTTTCATGTAATGGCTGCATTTGTTTTATTTTTTAGGCTTTCTTTTATTTTCACTCAGTGATCCAGTCAGTAAGTCTGTTGTTTTTCA
Organism: Glandirana rugosa; assembly: GCA_018402905.1. NCBI lineage: Eukaryota > Metazoa > Chordata > Amphibia > Anura > Ranidae > Glandirana > Glandirana rugosa. The sequence goes on along the minus strand of BLSH010332128.1, from coordinate 87,474 downwards.
ATAGAACAAGCTCTCCTTATTTATTCATGTAAAATCTGTATCCCAAAAGAAAAAAAAATGTTGCTGTAACTGCTTGTGTAACTGCAGTGTGAGCTGAAGTATGTCTTCAATTTGTTAGTGTATATAAATCTAACAGTCCATCTAACACTCCTCTTCCCCCAGACTGACAAGGCTACTGTCAAAAGTTACCCCTGTGCTCCTTCATCTAGAGTGGGGGCACTCTATTACAAGAGGTTTGTTTGTTGGCCAGATCACCAAGTGAAAACAGAGGGGAAAAAGCCTAAAACATACAAACTAATGCAGCCACATCTAATGATTGGTAAGCTATAGAGTTGAGCGAACCAGAACTGTAAAGTTCGGGTTCATACTGGACTTTAGGGTGTCCGTGTCCTGAACCCGAACCCGGACATTTGAGAAAAAGTCTGGGTTCGGGTTCAAGGTTCAGGTATTTTTTCACGCCTGTTGAATAGCTGCAGGGCAGCCAATCAACAAGCGTTTCACTCGTTTGCACTTAGAAGCCATCACAGCCATGCCTACTAATGGCATGGCTGTGATTGAGCAGTGCATCATGTAACCCAGCCTCTATATAAGCTGGAGTCACGTAATGCTGCATGTCACATCATCTCATACTAGTGTAGGGAGAGGATGCTGCTGCTGTGAGGGACAGATTAGCTTTAGAAAATCTGTTAAAAACAGCGATTTATTGGTGGGTGGGTGCTAGGGGAGATTTTTGTTTGCTAGAGCACATTTTGTTTGCTAAGCAAAGTGCCTCATACAAAACCTAAGCAATTTTTCTGTTTGTTAGGTGGGCGTTTGCAGCCATTTTTGCAAGTGCAGTGCACTTGCAACTGCTTGTGTGTCAGGGACACTACTTTAATTGTGTTCTTTTAGTTCAGTTGGAAACATTTTGGCATATTTAAATACTGCTTTTACATTGCAGTTAGACAAATTTAAAAAAAAAATGTAAACAGTGCCTCTACATTGCTGGTTTAAAAAAAATATATATTCTAAATACTACATTTGCGGTCAACTGTGCATTTCTTGCACAAAATTAAAAAGTGAGTCTACATTGCTGGTTTAAAAAAAAAAAGAATAATAAATAGTGCTACAAAGTACATTTGCTACCTTGCTGTGCATTTCTTGCACAAAATTAAAAAGTGCGTCGACATTGCTGGTTTCAAAAAAAAAAAATAGTGCTACATAGTACATTTGCACCTTGCTGTGCATTTCTTGCACAAAATTAAAAAGTGTGTCTACATTGCCAGTTTAAAAAATAATATAAATTTGTGCTAAATAGTACATTTGTGTCCAGAATGAGGAGAGCGTCAAATAAGGGACGTGGTCGTGGTGCTGCTGGTGTTGGTGTAGCTCCTGTTGCAAGGAGAGGACGTGGTCGATTGGTGCCAGCTACACGCACAAGTGAAACACCTTCCTCAGGTGCGAGTAGCCGACAGAACCTTCAATGTTATATGGTAGGCCCGAATGCCGCTCAATGAATGGTGAGGCCAGAACAAGTACAGGCGATAGTAGATTGGGGTGCTGACAATGCCTCCAGTTCCTTCACATTGTCTCCCACCCGGTCCCTTGCTGAAAGCTCAGAGTTGGCACCTGAATCCCATGGCCATCTGTCTTTCACCTCAGCCCCTTGTAAATCAGCCAAGCAATCTCAGCCCCAAGTCATGCAGCAGTCTCTTATGTTTTTTGATGACTCTGCTGGTGTGCTTTCCATGGGCCATCCACATAGCCCTGCCCCAGAAGTGGAAGACATTGAGTGCACCGATGCCCAACCACTTCTGTTGCAGGATGAGGACATGGAAACACCACTACAGCACGTCTCTGATGATGACAAAACACAGGTGCCAACTGCTGCGGCTTTCTACAGTGTGCAGACTGACAAGGAGGGCAGTGGTGAAGGGTGGGTGGAAGATGATGTGGAGGATGATGAGGTCCTAGACCCCACATGGAATGAAGGTCATGCGAGCACACAGAGGCACCAGCACAGCAAAATACAGTATGCCTGCTACTACCCACCGCACCCAGGGACCTAGCACACCAAAGGCAGCTCAAAGGAGTTCCTTGGCATTGCAGTTTTACAAACAATGTGCTGACAACAAGACATGAGTGGTTTGCACGCTGTGCAATCAGAGCCTGAAGCGAGGCATAAATGTTCTAAATCTTAGCACAAACTGCATGACCAGGTATCTACATGCAAAGCACGAGCTGCAGTGGAATAAGCAAAATCCAAGAAAGGTCTCGGGCTCCTCCTGCTTCCTCTTCTGCTGCTGCCTCGGCCTCTTCCTCCACCTCTACAGTGACAGTGTCACCTGCCACTCAGCAAACAGACGATGTGACAGCAACGCCACCATGTCCGCCACTGTCCCCAAGTATTTCCACACCATGGTCCCATGGAAGCTTACAGCTGTCCATCTCCCAAACACTGGGGAGAAAGAGGAAGTACCCCCCTACCCAATCGCGATCCCTGGCCCTGAATGCCAGCATTTCAAAATGCCTGGCTTTGAAATGCTGTCATTTTGTCTGGTGGACACGGACAGTTTTAAAAACCTGATAGCGGTGGCTGTCCCACAGTACGTGGTTCCCAGCCACCACTACTTTTCCAGGCGAGCCATCCCTTCCCTGCACAAACAAGTCGGGGACAAGATCAAGTGTGCACTGCGCAACGCCATCTGTGGCAAGGTCCACATAACCACTGATACGTGGACCAGTAAGCACAGGCAGGGACGCTATATCTCGCTAACTGCACACTGGGCAAATGTAGTGACGGGTGGGCCTGAGGTGGATAGCAGTTTGGTGCATGTCCTTCCGCCACCGAGGATTGCAGGGCATTTCTCTTTGCCTCCTGTTGCCTCCTCCTCCGCTTCCTCCTCCTCTACCACCTGCTCATCCGGTCAGCGTAACACCTTCACCACCTACTTCAGCACATGAGGAGGAGGAGGAGGAACTGTGTTCACAGCAGGGTGGCACCCAACGCAGCTCGTGGGCATCACTGAAGCATGGCTGGGGGGATACGGAGGACACAGATGATACACCTCCCACAGAGGACAGCTTGTCTTTGCCTCTGGGCAGCCTGGCACACATGAGCGACTACATGCTGGAGTGCCCACATTGTAATTGCTGATTACTGGGTGGCCACCCTGCTGGATCCCCGTTACAAGGACAACGTGCCGTCCTTAATTCCCTCACTGGAGCCTGATCGGAAGATGCGCGACTACAAGGGCACGCTGGTAGACACGCTGCTGAGGGCATTCCCAAATGACACCGAAGGCTCAGTGGAAGCACAAGGCGAAGGCAGAGGAGGAGGAAGAGGTCGCCAACGCAGCTGTGGCACTGCCAGCACCTCAGAAGGCAGGGTTGGCAAGGCTGAAATGTGGAAAAGCTTTGTCAGGAGCAAGCCACAACAAACAGCACCACCAGCTGATAGGCAACATCTTAGCAGGAGGCAGCATTTCAGCATCATGGTGGAACAGTATGTGTGCACACACCTACATGTACTGACTGATGGGTCTGCCTCATTCAATTTCTGGGTCTCCAAATTGGGCACATTGCCTGAGCTGGCCCTTTATGCCTTGGAGGTGCTGGCCTGCCCTGCAGCCAGTGTATTGTCTGAACGTGTGTTTAGCATGGCAGGGGCATTATCACAGACAAGCGCAGCCGCCTGTCCACAGCCAATGTGGACAAGCTAACATTTATTAAAATGAACCAGGCATGGATCCCACAAGACTTGTCTGTACCTTGTGCAGAATAGGCATTTATACCAGCCTCACACAGCCATTGGTATATTTAAGTGAACATATTCTTTTTTTTTTTATAGAACATAAGTCTTTATTGGAATTTGTAACAGGAGAAACATGAAAAATAAACCATGGTACATTTTATATAGAAAAAGTGAACCCGTGCTAGAACATCTCTGGGTTTGTCTGCAGATAGTGATCTTTTTTTTTTTAATATGTCTCAATATTTTGGGGGCTACCCCAATTAGAAAAAAAAAAACAAACAAAAAACAGTGTTGGCTACCTCCTCCTCCTCCACCACCACTTCCACCTACACCGCCACGGTCACCGCCTCCTCAACCTCCTACTTCACATCCACCTCCTCCTCCATTTTTTATTTTGTTTATGTGATTTTAAGCTATTTCCCTATCCACATTTGTTTGCATGGCACTTGTTTGCAGGGCACTCTTACCCCCATTTTGCTTCCTTTTGCAGCCCTCTAGCCCTTTCCATTACTTTTTTAGAGCCATTTTAGTGCCCAAAAGTTCGGGTGACCATTGACTTCAATGGGGTTCGGGGTCAAGTTTGGGTCAAGTTTGGGGCCGAACTCAAACTTTTTCGCAAAGTTCGGCCGAACCCGAACATCCAGATGTCCACTGAACTCTAGTAAGCTACAATATATTGCATTTTTGGTTTTGGAATTAATACTGCTCTTTTAAAGGCTAAAGCTGGGTAGAGTATATACACACAGTTTTTTTTTTTTCAATCAGCGGATTAAATGAAAAAAAAAACTGACAGATTCCAACATCCACACAAGTGATGTGAATGCGGAAATCTCCCCCGCCGTGCTATTGTATTCTGCAAGCAGGGACTCCTCCCCATCAGAATACACAGCAGCCACTGGCAGCATGCCCTGATTGAATGCTAGTTTTCGAGCAGGACCATTCAACAGAAGCCTGTCTAACAACTGGCTTCTGTTGAACAGAGAGGGTTACATACACACTGAAATCCGGCTGGTCCTGCTGAACAAGCTGAATTTCGCTACATTTATTCCCTGCCCAATTTGTAGTAAATGTTTGTGCCTTTATGTTTAATGAGATGAACAATGTAACTGTGCATATTAAATTGGAGCCACCACAAAATAGCCAATGCCTCCAGGGTGAGGGAGCATATGATATCCCCTCAGTTCTCATTCCCGAGTGGCCAACAGCTGGCCCTAACACTGGAAATAAAGGGGTGATAATAATCATGCGTGAGCTCTGACACAGAGTTTATACAGGGCATTGTGTGGTGGCTGTGATGGAGGAGGGTGGATGGAAGAGCGTTGCAAAGGTGAGTTTAAATGGGGAGTGGGATTTAAAGAGACTCTGTCGCTTTGTCTTGAATGTCCAAGTCTAATTAAAGTGACTTTTTGATAAAATCTAATAAAAAGATGTAAGCTATATCTGAAAAAAAGAAAGTAAATACTAAGGCAGGCCATCCACGGTGCAAATTTCTTTCCTGCAACCACGGTTTGCAAAAAAGAAATTTGCACGGTTCCCCCATCAACACACGCAGTGCTGACCGGGGAATTTCTCCTGCCAAGCAATTGTCTGCTCCCAGTGGGAGGGATGATGCCTCCACCGGGAGAAGACAGTGATTATCGAAAGCACCTATAGCAGCCACTAGCAATAATCACAAGAGAATCTGGCAAGCTGGTTGTACCCAAGTTGATCAGCGTGCCCATTTTGATGAACCGGCCGAGATTCAAACCATGTATGGCTGTCCATACCTTTGCCGCTGCATGGTTGCATATTTGCAAGATATAGTAATGACCAAAGGGTCCATCGGAGGAATCACTAAGCACAGTGAGGTTGATACTCCTTGAAAGTGTCAGCTTATGAAATCAGTGGTGTTTGACAGTGTGGTCAGCTGAAGAGGTTAATATTTACACTTTTTTTGCATTGATCTTTTCAATTCGCACTTTGATTTCAGGGACAGAGTCACTTTAAGTGCTGCTTTTGGTGGTGCAAAACCATGCTTTTGTATCTGTGCGTACCTTTACCCTTTAGATTATAGCATATTGACTTCTATTGGATGTCAAAAGGCCAATACAAACATTGCATAAATAAATAAGCAAATGATAATAGCATTACCTAAACATATACTTTTTATGTGCAGAATATGAAACTCTCACACTATAAAGGCTTCTTGTTTGTTTGAGGCACTGGATATTTTCTGTACTTTGTAGTCTGGTGTGAAGCTTATATTAGTTTAGCTAGAATTTGTTACACTCTATTAGGTTCCTTGGTAATAGAACAGTACATTATTGATGAGAGACAGCAGGAATGGCCTATTTATTCAGAGCTCGACTAATGTGCTCAACTTTCAATTAGATGGACACACCAAATGCAAGTGAAAAATAGACATTATCACCCTGGTATAATTAGGGTGGTTATTCAATCATGTACAGCTTTGCTTGGCTGATACAGATGCACAATATAACATCATTGTTCACTTGAAGATGGCAAAGGGAAAGGATTACGTCAGTGACGGCTATTGCTAATACTGATGGGTTGAGATTGCAGTACATGACCAGTGTTTAGGAGAAAATGACACTTTCAGTTAAAAAATGTTACTGGGACCTTAAAAGGCTTTCTTTTTGATTATATGAAGCAATACAAATTGTTAAAAGGTGACAGTATACTGGGACGATGTTTCTGGTGTTTACGTCACATGTAAAGCTGGATTTGTATTTTAGAAAAGAACTGTAGAAATCCCTCTTGTACATTCAGCCTGCTGCTGCCAACTAATTTGCAGAGGAAATGAAGGCTGCTGTCATGGAGACCATATTATTGCATATTGTCTAAATCGGCCTTAGTATGTGTGTGCATGAATGTATACATGTGAGATAAGAACTTTGGATTTGTAAGCTCCTTAACAGTAGGTACTGATGTGAATGTACAGCTGTAAAACAGAAGTTCAGAAGGCTGCTACAACTCATGACTGCTGAGGCGCATAGGACTAGGAGAAAAACGACTGTTAACATAACATACCTCTTGCCCCGCCCCCCCCCCCACTTAAATATCATATAAGCTTTAACATGTTAAAGTATTTAAATAAATGGGAGCCGCCTTCCAGTCTCTGCTTTTCCTGGTTATTTTGTTCAAATATTCACACAATAGCTGTAACCATAGTTGACCCACCCAAAAACCTCTGCCACCTTGATGCTTTTCATCACATATGGCTTGATCACAAAGATTACATATTCTAAACTGGAGCGCAGCTCCTATTCATTTAAATGGGTTGTAAAGTCAGAAGGTGTTTTATCTTAATGCATTTTATGCATTATGATAAAAAGCCTTCTGTGTGCATCAGCCCCCCTCGGCTCCCCCAATACATACCTGAGCCCACCTCTGTCCAGCAAATGTTGGGCCATCTGAGACTCTCCCTCCTGAGTGGCTGAGACATAGTAGTGGAGCCATTGGCTTCCACTGCTGTCAATCAAAGTAGGCTTGCCAATCAGAAGAGAGAGGGGGCAGGGCCGGGCCATGGCTACGTGTCTGAATGAACACAGGGAGCTGTGACTCGGCTCGGGTGCCCCCATAGCAAGCTGCTTGCTGTGAGGGCACTTAACAGGAGGGAGGGGCCAGGATCACAGAAGGGAGACCTGAGAAGGGGAGGATTGGAGCTGATCTGTGCAAATCCACTGCACAGAGCAGGTAAGTGTAACATGTTTGTTATTTTTATAGAAAAAAATGAGACTTTAAAATCACTATAAACATTTAAGCTCCAGAAGGATTTACCTCCTTAATGACCAGAGCGCTTTTTAAAATTTGGCACTGTGCTGCTTTAACTGTTTTTTTCCCACAAATAGAGCTTTCTTTTGGTGGTATTTGATCACCTCTGAATTTTTTTTTTTTTTTTTTTTGCGATATAAACGAGAAAAGACCGAAAATTTTGAAAAAAAAATGTTATTTTTTTGTCAGACGTGATTGAAAAATGACAAAAATTTTTTTTCCACAAACTTGTCAATGAAATGATATATTGCTTACACATACATTCTGCTGCTTCTCCTGAGTATGGGGATACCACATGTGTGAGACTTTTTGGGAGCCTAGCCGCGTACCAGCCCCCTAAACCCGATCACCACCTTCAGGATTTCTAAGGGCATACATTTTTGATTTCACTCCTCACTACCTATCACAGTTTTGGAGGCCAGGAAATGCCAAGATAGCACAAAACCCATCCGAAATTACCCCATTTTGGAAAGTAGACACCCCAAGCTATTTGCTGAGAGGCATATTGAGTATTTTGCGGATCTCCCTTTTTGTCACAAAGTTTTGAAAAATTGAAAAAAGAAAAAAAAGAAATTTTCCTTTTCTTTCTTCATTTTTCAAAACAAATGAGACCTGCAAAATACTCACCATGCCTCTTAGCAAATACCTTGGCTAGAGTTGAGCAAACACCTGGACGTTCGGGTTTGGAGGGTCCGAAAAAACTTTGGGAAAAAGCACCGAACGTTGCCCGAACGTTATCCTGGACCCCGGACCCCAATGAAGTCAATGGGAACCCGAACTTTTAGGCACAAAAATGGCTGTAACAAAGTCCTGGCAAGTGCTAGAGGGCTGCAAAAGGAAGTAAAATGGGGGTAAGAGTAGGGCAAGTGCCCTACAAAAAAATGGGGATAGGGAAAATAAATTAAAATCAAATAAAAAAATGGGAAGGGGGGGTGGATGTGGAGTAGGAGCCTAGAGGATGACTAGGCCGTGACCATGGCAGTGTAGGTGGAAGTGGTGGTGGTCGAGGAGGAGGAGGAGGTAGCCAGCACTGTATTTTTTTTTGTTTGTTTATAATTGGGGTAGCCCCCAAAATATTGAGGCCTATTAAAAAAAAACAAGTATACGAATGGCTGTGTGAGTCCGGTCTTAATGTTTATTCTGCACAAGGTACAGACAAGTCTTGTGGGATCCATGCCTGATTCATTTTAATAAAGGTTAGCTTGTCCACGTTGGCTGTGGACAAACGGCTGCACTTGTCTATTTGTAATTCTGGCCTGAGTGTGTCGGTAAGCATATGAACAAAAAAAAATTATCCGGAGTTATAAAACCCCCGATGGGGTTAATATTTGTTTGTTTTTTTTTATGTCACGACCGATGGAGGAGGAGGAGGAGCTGGTGGTGGTGAAGGTGGATGTGACGGTACCAGTGCCGGATCAGTAGGAGATCCGAGGATGAGGTGTAGGTGGGGGGGAAGGGTAAAAAAATAAACTAAAATTAAATAAAAGGGATAGGGGTAAAAAAACATCCCGTGAACGGGATGAGAATGGGGG
>BLSH010332128.1:64484-75397 GCA_018402905.1 Glandirana rugosa | reverse complement strand
AGCTGTAACCTGGCCCTATAGGAGTAGGCAATGATTTTTTAACAATAATCTGTCCCTCTAAGCAACAGCTGGAAACTCTCCCTTTAGAACTAGGAGATGATTTTTGAACAATAATGTGTCACTTACAGCAACAGCTGGCCCTATAGGAGTAGGCAATGATTTTTGAACAATAATCTGTCCCTCTAAGCAGAAGCCTCTACCTAGTGCAGTCAGATCGCTCAAAGCAGCAGTATGTGAAATCTCAAATTACTCCTACAATCTGATCGTTGTGTACAATCGCACAATCTGATCATTGTGTACGATCATAACAATCCTTGTGTTAGGCAGGGTTTGATCTGCAATGTGTCACTCAAAGCAGCAGTATGTGAAATCTCAAATTACTCCAACAATCTGATCGTTGTGTACGATCGTAGCGATCGTTGTGTTATGCAGAGTTTGATCTGCCATCTGCAATCTGTCACTCAAAGCAGCAGTATGTGAAATCTCAAATTTCTGCAATCTATCCCTCAGAGCAACAGCAGTAGTAATCTCAGGATGCAGGATCAGATGTTAAAATGTCTGCAATCTCTCCCTCACAAAAACGCCGACAGCTTCCTCTCCCTACACTAACCCTAGAGCATGTGACATGCAGCAGTGTGACTCCAGCTTATAAAGAGGCTGGGTCACATGATGCACTGGCCAATCACAGCCATGCCATTAGTAGGCATGGGTGTGATGGCTTCTAAGGGCAAACCATTGAAACGCTTGTTGATTGGCTGCCCTTCAGCTATTCAACATGCGTGATCAGCTACCAGAACCCAGAACCCGAACCTGAATGTTTTTTGAAATGTCCGTGTTCGGGTCCGGGTCCCGGACCCCCGAAAGTTCGGTACGGACCCGAACGTTACAGTCCGGGTTCGCTCAACACTAACCTTGGGGTGTCTACTTTCCAAAATTGGGTCATTTGGGGGGTTTTTGTGCTATCTTGACATTTCATGGCCTCCGAAACTGTGATAGGTAGTGAGGAGTAAAATAACCATTTTACGCCCTTAGAAAGCCTGAAGGCCTTGATTGGTTTTCGGGGTCCGGTACACAGCTAGTCTCACACATGTGGTATCCCTTTACTCAGGAGAAGCAGCAGGGGTGTTGTGCTGTTACACATGTCATGTAAATGTAATGCTATGCATAGTTATAGTAATGTTTATATAGTTGGTTATTATAGTGTCATCTTGTGGTTGTTTTGGATATTGCATTATCCTATTCTATTTTCTAAGTGTGTTCCCTCCCATCCTCTGAGGTAATTTCCTCTTCTTGGTTCACTCTGTGATGTAACTTCCTCTTCCTGGTTCTCTTCCCTCTGTCTCATGAGGAAGAAGATGGCCACATATATCTAGGCCACATACAATCTACTTGCATCCTGGAACATATTACCATATTTTGACCTGCAGATACCATTTTTCCGTTTTCAATATTTTTATTAGATTAAATTTGCAAAAAAAATACAAAATACAAAACAGTACAGAAAAACAAAACAGTACAGAAAGGAAAAGAGGAGAGAAGTGTTAGGTTAGTTGACATCATTCTGTTCGCTCACAGGAAGTTGGATACCACATATATTATTCACCGTCAGAAGATGATATTATAATGCATCGCGGACCCCTAGGTAATATAGTATCAAAGGGAGTGATGAGGTAGAAGTCTGCTCCCTCCAGGCATCCCCATTGGGATCATTAGATGTCCGAAGTGAAGGGGCCACCCCCCATCTCTTTTTGGGTTCAATGAATTTTATTGATGTTTGGAAAAGAGACACGTAAGTGGGGGGAAAGGGCAATGCAATGCATACTTAGTAGGTGAGAATGTACATTAGACCAGAATGATACCCAGAGGGTATATATACATTATTCACATTATATCATCATATACTTCCGGTTAGATACAGTAAGTTAGGTTGCTATTGAACGAAGTATAGTTTGCAAGTAGGCTGAAGCAACCTATGTAATAGAAGGATATTAGCCTGTAAATGGGATCTGGAGTGCTTCTTCATGATATTCGAGAATATCCGGTATGATGACTATGCAGTGGGACTCATGGTTAGGTTAAAGTTATAGAAATCATCTAGTGGTTAGGAACAATGGGTATGTATAGTTCCAGTGAGGTATGGGACGCTGAGAAGGGCCCAGGGAGTTGATTGGGAGCCTTTTAAAAAACCCTGAGGAAAATGGACCGTAAGTAAAGGAATGATAGTAAGAGAGGTTGGAAGGGAAGACAGTATAGAGCAGAGCAGGGGGGAAGGTCCCCGTTCCTCGCCGGAGGGGGGTGGGAGTGATTAGAGATAGACTAATTAGACATGGGAAGGGTTAAGTGGTAAGGCCTTTTACGGGAGGAGTAGTGAAGGGTCGAAATTAGGGAGGTAATTTTCCGTCCAGGGTAGCCATATTCGCTCGAATTTAGGTATATTGTTAAGTATCGTTGCCTCAATCTTGGCGTGGATCATCGCATTAGTGACCCTTTGGATGGTCTCTAAGATGGACAGGTGCGGGGATTTCCAAGCCTTAGCCACTGTTTTTTTGGCAGCGGTGGTTATCTGTAGTAGTAGTTTAAAACCATATTTATTGATTCCCGGAGGTTTTACATTTAGTATGGCTATGTCAGGAGATGGTTCAATTCTGAGTCTGGTAGTGGTTGAGATCATTTCAAAGATTTCTGACCAAAATTTGGCAACGACAGGGCAGGTCCACCAAATGTGGTTGTGGGTACCTGCCTCTGAGCAGCCGCGGAAACAGTTTGGAGAATGTGTGGGGGCAAATTTTGCTATGCGAGCAGGAACCAAATACCATCTAAGCAGGACCTTATAGTTTGCTTCCAATGCGACTATGTTTTGGGAAGCTGATTTTGTGTTCTGCCAGATGTTCGACCAGGTGTCTGAGTCTATGTTCAGGTTAAGGTCTTGGGCCCATCTGGAGGTGTAGGGGAGTGTTGTATGACCTGGGGGGTCAATTAGGTTCTTATATATTAGAGAGATTAATCCTCGATAATGTGGTTCTTTAAGGCATATGTGTTTGAAACTCGTCATAGGGGGAGGGTCGAGTCTTTACGTTTACATGAGGCAAAGAAATGTTTAAGCTGGAGGTAACGGAAAATCTCGGAACTGGGGACGCCAAAGGATACCCTTATCATTGGGAAAGACATAAATTTGTCTGAAGTGAAAAAGGAATATGCCCTAAGCAGGTCTGCATTCACCCAATTTGAAAAGGAGGCTGGGGAGACCCAGGCTGGGTAGAAAGTGGGGTTGCGTAAGTATGAGAGGAGAGGGTTGTGGGCGGATTGTAGTTTGAATTTAAATTTAAGGGCGTCCCTGATGTGGAGAGAATGGCGCGTTACTGGGTTGGCTATTTTACCCCAATTTTTGGCTTGAAGCCATAGTATGTTAGCTAACGAGAGGGGATCGCAGTCGACTGCTTCTAGTGATACCCATAGGGGGACCTCTTTAGTGGCGTGGTATTTTGTAATCATGGCTACCTGTGACGCTTGATAGTATTTCAGGAAGGAGGGTAAGCCCAGGCCTCCCTGCAATTTGTGTTGGTAAAGGACGAGCTTAGACGTGCGTGGTCTAGTTTTACTCCAAGTGTAGGCTAAGACCCTTCTCTGTAGGATACGAAAGAAGTAAGCGGGAATTGAGATGGGGAGTACTCTAAACAAGAACAAAATCTTAGATAGGATTACCATTTTCACGACAGTGATGCGCCCCAACCAGGAGATAGGTAGAGCCGACAAGGAGTTCATCAATTTTGAGAAGTGTGCTAGCATTGGGGGATAGTTTGCTGAAAAGAGATTGGTGGGGTCCGGAGTTAATTTAACTCCCAGATAGATTAAGTGGTTTTGGGCCCAGGAGAAGGGTAGGGCTTGTTGGAGTTTCTCTTGGAGAGGGGGGGGGGGGGTAGAGAGATGTTAAGGATTTTAGATTTTTGTGAATTTACTGTTAGTCCGGATATGCTAGCAAATTTGTCCAGTATATTGAGCAGGATGGGGGTGGATGTTAGAGGAGAGGTAAGAAAGATAAGGCCATCATCAGCAAATAGGCAGAGCTTGTGTCGGTGGCCTCCTATTTCTATACCCTTGATGTCCTGGTTGGAGTGGATCATCTGCGCCAGGGGTTCTATGGCCAGTGCAAATAAGAGAGGGGATAGGGGGCATCCCTGTCTAGTCCCTCTGCGTACCTGAAAGGGGTCAGAGCAGAATCCAGTGTATTTTACGTGGGCTGAAGGAGTAGAGTATAAAGAGGTGATCCAACGGAGGAAATGTGGGCCAAAGCCCCATTTCTGTAGGGTTAGATGTAGGTAGGGCCAGGCTAGGCTATCAAAAGCCTTACGTATGTCCAGGGAGAGGAAACAGGCAGGGATATTGCGTGTGCGAGCGTAGTGGGATAGAAGAACAGCTCTTCTGACATTATCTCCTGCCTGTCTAGAGGGTATGAACCCGACCTTGTGGATGAGGGACCCTATTATGGTGTTCAATCGTAAGGATAGGATTTTTGTGAGGATTTTGATATCTATATTTAAGAGGGATATTGGTCGTTAATTTGTCCAGGATGATTTGTCTGATGATGGTTTAGGCATCATAGATATTGAGGCATGGAGGGATTCAGGGTTGAATGAGCGGCCTTTCAGTATGGAGTTGAATGCTTCGGAAAGAAGGGGGGCAAGTAGTTCAGTGAATTGCTTGTAGTAGGTGGCCGTGAAGCCATCTGGTCCGGGTCTTTTATGCAGTTTGAGGGATTTAATTGCTTTAACGACCTCCTCATTAGATATGGGGGCGTCAAGTTTTTCTCTATCGGAAGCTGGGATATTGGGTAGGGTGATGGAATCGAGAAAATTAGAGGTTAATGATTGGTCTATAGGGGACGGTTGGTCATAGAGGGAGGAGAGGTGTCGGCGAAACGTTTCAAGGATTTTTATTGGGTTGCTAGAATAGACATATGGGGTGGTTTGGAGACGAATTGGTTTATGTGATCTATCTATATTGCGCAGAGTCAAGGCTAGGAAGGTGTCTGGTTTATTGGCTTTAGTATATATTTTCTTGATCCTCGATCTGTGCTTGTAGGGCTAACTTAGCTTCCTTTAGGGACTCTAGCTCGTCTGCATGGTTCGCCACCTGTGTTTCTAGTTCATCCGTGCGGATTTCCAGCTCGGATGTGCGATGGCCTAGCTCTCTGATTTCTCTAGAGAGCCGTTCTGTAATTTCATTCGAGTCGCATTGTAGGGCCCTTGTGAGCATGCGTTCAAACTGCTGCAGGAGGGGGTCTGATTGTGTGTGGCTTTTGGGGGATAGCGGTGAGGCTAGGGGTTCGTTGTCTGACTCACCCTCATCTGGATGGGTAGTCATCCTCTCCTTGAATTTTGGCGTCCGCGTGGAGCTGTGAGGAGATACCGGCACCATCTTGGCAGAGGCCTGGGCCAGGATGTCCCGAATGTTCTTGCTCCGGAGCTTATGTCAGGGGTTACCTGCCACCATGTTCGGGTTCCTGGGTGTCTAGGATGGATTAGGAGCGGCAGAGGGCAGGTTTTGCGGAGCCTGGATGCTGTGGAGCTGCCGAGAAGTTCGTGCCTGAGCTGAGCTCTAGCTAGGCATGTCTGTCGCTGAGAGCCTCGCGCATGCGCCCCCCGCAGATACCATTTTTCAACCATCTGCCACATATGTTGTATGCTGTACCTGCTATTTGCAATAAATATATGCTTATGGAAGAATCGGTGCCTGGTGAGTTCAAACTATCTGATAAAGACTGTCCGTGGTGATTATGTTTGCTTATACAGGCCAGGCATAGAGGTCTCAGCAAGGGATAAGTCACTATTACAATAGTTGGTGTCACAATAGTCAAAACATGTGGTAGAATTCCTACAGCCTGCTGTGTAGATGTGTATATTTAATCTGCAATCAAGCTCAGTGCCATCCGCCATCCTTTGAAAGCACATGGTCGCACACGCTTACTGTACTTCACATGTGAATGTTAAAAAATAGTTTCTCTGCATTGGACTGTTATCCCACCTGTCTAAGCTGCTGTTCATCTTCTTAAAGAGACAATAACCACTTTTTGCAAAACTTGAAAAAATGTCTAGACAAGCTTCCGAACATTCTTTTATCATTGAATCTACACAGATACATCATGCCTCTGACCCCACAGATGTACAGGGAGCAGATTCTGTAGATATCACAGAGCAAAGTGTAAGACCCAAACGCACAATTATACCAACACAGAAACTTATAGAAAACGACAAAACCACTAGAGATGAGTTCTCCAGCAATCTGTCAGAACTGTGGGACAAAACTACACACTGCATGTCAGTCTTGCCACACTGCAATCAACAAGCTGAATTAAGAAACTCTGCAGATTGCCTATCTGCAGCATATGAGCGCTACCAGCGGCTGTCTGCAAAATACACAGCTTTCTTAAAGGACTCTAATATAGAGGGCTCTTTAGCAGAACTGTCTAAGACTGATGAACTAAACCAGCAAAGTGATCTCTTAGGGCAAGATTCCAAGGATAAGGTGGAACTCCGCATTGCTAAACTGCAAGAGACCAGATCTCATAAATCCACATCTACAAAGCTTACAGAACGTTCTTCTAGATCTTCTCGCTCTAGAAGCTCAACATTAAGTGACAAGTTAGAAAGGAAGCTGAAATGGAAGATCAAAGCAAAACTCTTCAAGCAGAGATAGAAGCTCAGAGCAAAGCTCGCCAAGCAAAGGCGGAATCCCAAATAAAGATTCTGCAAATCGAAAGGGAGGAAGCAGCTGCCCTAGCAAGGCTGAAGGTCCTTGAACAAGCAATGGGAGGAATACTAGCTCAGACTGTTCTATTCCAGCAGAAGTGGAAGATCCAATTGAACACACCAGTGAATATTTGCTAATGCATAGTGTTTGCAATGATACAGAATCATCACCTGTACCACCTACTAACATTACTGTTTGGACTCTTAACACAGAGACCTCTAACCCACACAAGCCTGAGCCACTTCAAGTCTGCAAAGCAAGTGTATTCACACAGAAAACCACATTACCTCTTGTCAACGACAAGGTGACTGCCAGCAACAAGCCACAGTTCAAGCAACGGCCAATAGATGCCTTAGAGACTAAGCTAGATGCTCTTGCAACATAATTTTATCCTGGTAAACCACACCCTTACTCACCAGAGAACTTTCACACCCAAGGGGTTCCACAAGTTACTTTGCCACCAAAGAGCGAGAAATCAGACCTGTCTGACTTCGCCAGATATATGATCCGTCTCAACCTCATTAACATTAGCCTTTCAAGGTTTGATGACTGTCCAGAGAACTATAGAGCTTGGAGATCAACCTTCAAGGCTTCTATTACTGATCTCAACCTTACTGCCAAGGAGGAACTTGATTTGCTTATAAAGTGGCTGGGGCCAGAATCGGCAGATTGTGTTAAAAGACTGAGAGCAGTACATGTTGACTAGCCAGATGCAGATCTTGCTGCTGCATGGGCAAGACTTGAATAAACCTATGGTAGCTCTGAAGCCATAGAAAGTGCTCTATTCAAAAGACTGCAAAACTTTCCAAAAATGGGAAACAAAGATAATTGCAAGCTTCAAGAATTAAGTGACCTCCTCATGGAGCTAGAGTTGGCTAAGACAGACCCTCATCTTCCTGGGCTAAGCTATCTGGACACCGCCCATGGTGTGAATCCAGTGGTGTCTAAACTGCCATACTACCTACAAGAGAAATGGGCACAGCAGGGCTCAAGATATAAAATAGACTATAATGTGTCTTTCCGTCCATTCTCATATTTTTGCAGGTTCATCAGGGAACAAGCCTGGAGAAATGATCCCAGCTTCAGTGAGTCTAGCTTGCCTGCATCATCATCATCAAGGTATGATAACAAAGCAGTTAAACATAGAGACTTATATAGAGCAGTATCTGCTAAAAAGACAGACAGCTCACCTCCCGTATCCTCTCCCGCTTACCAGAGTGATTCGGTTGGTAGAGATAAAGATCCAAATCATCAGTGCCCTATTCACAAAAACCTCACCCTCTAAAGAAATGCTGTGGGCTTAGGGCAAAGACTGTCCAAGAATCTAGGGAGATTCTCCAGAAACTTGGAATATGATATAGGTGCTATGCTTCCTATGACGATTTTGCTAAAAACTGAAAAGTTTCCATCAAGTGCACAGAATGCAGTAGTGACAAACACGTTACAGCTATGCATCCTGCTCCACTTCCAGACAATCCACAGCAGCCATCTGCATTGGACCCTGCATCAAATCATGGCGGGGAGCAACAAGGCCATGCTCCAGCCACTACAAACATCTCTTCTTCATGTACTGAAGTCTGTGGAGAAGGCTTGAGCCACAAATGCTGTGCCAAGGTATGTCTAGTCAAACTATTTCCCAAAGGATCAACCTGAGAAAGCTACCAGGATGTATGCCATAATAGATGAGCAGAGCAACAGACCCCTGGTCAAGCCTAAATTCTTTGAGATCTTTGGCATAAAGGGACATGCAACACCTGTTCTGGTTGTGTAGAAACCTCTGTCAGAAGGGCCGATGGGTTCATGGTCTCCCATATTAAGGCAAAGAAGGGCATACCCTTGCCAACATTAGTTGAGTGTGACCAAATACCAGAAAACAGGGAAGAAATTCCTACTCCAGAAGCTGCATATCACCATCCCCACTTAAGGCACCTGGTTACTTATATTCCTCCAATGGACATGGATGCTGAAATATTAGTCTTGCTGGGAAGAGACATTCTCAGCAGTGCAACAGATCTGACAACGCTCCATGCGCAAAAAGACTTGATCTAGGCTGTGTAATAGTGGGCGATGTATGCTTGAATAGACTGTGCAAGCCATCTGAGATCAACTCCTTCAAGACTCATGTGCTAAGAAATGGGCGTGCATCTCACTTTAGACCATGCCCTCATCATTATGAAGTAAAAGAGAAGCCTCTTGATATCATCCAGGTATCTGATGCTACTCCCATCCCCTATGATGACAACTTAGGTGTTTTGTTCTACACGTGATGACAACAGACTAGCCTTGTCAGTTGAAGATAGAGAGTTAATTGCAATAATGGACAGTGAACTCTATAAATATAAATCTAACAGCTTTGTTGCACCATTACCTCTTCATGCTACAAGAGTCAGACTTCCAAATGAGTGTGAACAAGCTGTATCCAGATTCAACTCACTTCAGGGAACACTGAAGAGCAGGCCTGAAATAAAGGAACATTTCATTGCATTTATGAAAAGGATCTTTGACATTGATCATTCTGAGCCAGCTCCACCTCTTCTTGAACATGATGAGTGCTGGTATCTGCCTTTCTTTGGAGTGTATCACCCACGTAAACCAAAGCAAATCAGGGTAGTGTTTGATTCCAGTATCAAGCATCAACGTGTATCCCTGAATGATGTTCTTCTTACTGGTCCTAACCTAACCAACAACCTTGTAGGATTATTTATGAGGTTCAGAAGAGAGCCAATTGCCATAAAAAAGAGAAGACCATAGGAACTTCCTAAGATTTCTGTGGCACTGTGACAACAACATAGACAATGAAGTGATTAAATACTGCATGAAAGTACATGTATTCAGAAACAGTCCCTCACCTGCTGTAGTAACATATGGTCTATGAAGGACTGCTCTTGATGGTGAAAAAGAGTAAGATGCAGATGCTCAACACTTCATTAAGAGAGACTTCTACATGGATGATGGACTCAAATCCTTGCCCACAGATAAAGAAGCCATAGACCTGCTCCAAAGGACTCAAGGTATGCTTTCTAAAGCCAACCTCAGACTTCATAAGATTGCCTCAAACAGTGCTGCTGTGATGAAAGCCTTCCAGCCTGGTGATCATGCCACAGGATATAAAGATTTAAATCTGGGAATGGACATGCCTTCTGTTCAGAGAAGCCTGGGCTTAAGGTGAAACTTATTTAAAGACTAGAGTTGAGCGAACCTCTGGAAGTTCGGGTTCTGCTGGTCCGGCCGAACTTCGGGACAAAGTCCGGGTCCGGGTCCGGACGGAACCCGAACGATCGCATGGACACCGAACCCCATTGAAATCAATGGGGACCCGAACTTTTAGGCACAAAAATGACTGTAACAAAGTCCTGGAAAGCCCTAGAGGGCTGCAAAAGGAAGTAAAATGGGGGTAAGGGTAGGGCAAGTGCCCTACAAAAAAATGGGGACAGGGAAATAACTTTAAATATAAAAAAAAAATAAAAACATAAAAAATGCAAAAATGGAGGTGAATGTGGATCATCTTCAAACTGTGTCTGAAAAGTATTAATTAACGGTAGAAGCCATATAACTGTTCTAAAATCATCTTCAATCTAGGGCAAGTGCCCTACAAAAAAATGGGGATAGGGAAGATAAATTAAAATCAAATAAAAAAATGGGAAGGGGGGTGCATGTGGAGTAGGAGCCTAGAGGTTGACTAGGCCGTGACCGTGGCAGTGTAGGTGGAAGTGGCGGTGGTAGAGGAGCAGGAGGAGGTAGACAACATGGTTTTTTTTATTGTATTGAGGCCTATTCAAAAAAAGAAGTATATGAATGGCTGTGTGAGTCCGGTCTAAATGTTTATTCTGCACAAGGTACAGACAAGTCTTGTCGGGAAATACGGAACCTCCACGACCGGACGGGACGTCGGTCACATAACAGCCTTGCACACAAATCGTACCGTCCCCCACAATAGTGTCTGTTCGCCTCGGCGAACAGGTGTAGGTTGCACCTGTTCGAATGGAAATAATTTTACTTAGTCCGTACCTAGGGTGTTCTGAACAGACATGGAACACGTCTTATTTGTAAATCTGGCCTGAGTGTGTCGGTAAGTATATGAAGAAAAAAACTTATCCGGAGTTATGTTATTTTTTTTGGTACAACAGATGGAGGAGGACGAGGAGATGGTGGCGGTGAAGGTGGAT
>BLSH010332128.1:43028-60342 GCA_018402905.1 Glandirana rugosa | reverse complement strand
GTATGTGAAATCTCTAATTTCTGCTATCTGTCCTCAGAGCAACAGCACAGACAGCAGTAGTAAAGTAATCTATCTCAGGATGCAGGATCAGGTCTTAAAATGTCTCTAATCTCTCCCTCACGCTTTCAGCTTCCTTTCCCTACACTAACCCAAGGAGCATGTGACTGCAGCACTGTGACTCCAGCTTATAAAGAGGCTGGGGCACATGATGCACTGGCCAATCACAGCCATGCCATTAGTAGGCATGGCTGTGATGGCTTCTAAGGGCAAACCAGTGAAACGCTTGTTGATTGGCTGCCCTGCAGCTTCTCAACACGTGGAGTAAAATAGCAGAACCCCGGACCGAACCCGAACGATTTTTGAAATGTCCGGGTCCGGGTCTGTGCCCCGGACACCCGAAAGTTCGGTACGGACCCGAACGTTACAGTCCGGGTTCGCTCAACACTATTAAAGACACCTTTTGGCTTTCAAGTCAGCTCTGCAGACAAGCCATTCACCAAATGTAGTGTCCTGTCAGTGGTGAACAGCCTATATGATCCACTGGGATTCACAGCTCCCATCACCATACAAGGTAAATCCTTATTAAGCAGAGACTATTCACGATTGGGATTCTCTGCTACCAACAGACAAATATTCAAAGTGGAAGTCCTGGAAACAATCTCTGCATGCCTTAGAAGGAATTGATATACCATGCTGCTACACTTCAGCTTGCCTTGCTGCAAGTCAGAGAAAAGAGATTCACATCTTCTCACATGCAACCACTGATGCCATAGCAGCTGTTGCCTACCTCAAGGTAAGAGACTCTCACAATCAAATCCATGTAGAGTTTCTGTTTGGCAAAGCTAAGTTAGTGCCTAAGCCTGAGCACACAATTCCCAGGCTTGAACTCTGTGGGACTGTACTAGCCGTAGAAATTGCAGATTTTATACTGCATGAGCTAGACATTCAAATAGATGACATCAAATTCTACAAAGACAGCAAAGTTGTTTTGGGCTACATATACAATCGGACAAAACGCTTTTATGCCTATGTCAGCAACGGTGTAGAAGGAATCTGAAAATCCTCAAGGCCTGAACAATGACATCATGTTCCATCCGAGCATAATCCTGCAGATCATGCCACCAGACCAATGTCTACAAGTGTCTTTACAAACTCTTCTTGGTTAACAGGACCTGAATTCCTGATGGATCATTCCGAACAAATTGCACCTGAGGTTTTCAGTCTTCTAGATCCTGACAATGATCCAGAGATTCGGTCTGAAGTTAAGACTCTTGTCACCAGATCTGAACAAAGATTCATCTTGGGTTCTCAACAAGTGGACAAGGCTTGTACGTACTATTGCAAGGTTAGTCCATATTGCTCACTGCTATCACTCTAAGTCCAATGATACTGACTGTCAAGACTGGCACTTTTGCCAAAAACCTCTTTCTGCAAAGGATATTGCTGAAAGTGAACTGATCATAATACGCAGTGAACAACAGAATGTCTTTAGCTCAGAAATTAAATGTATCCGTGACAAGCAGGACATTCCAAAAAACAGTCCAATTGCCAACCTGAATCCATTCATTGACAGCCATGGCTTGCTAAGGGTTGGTGGACGTTTAAACAAGGCCAAGTTGGGAGAACAAGAACAAAATCCTCTTATCATACCTGGTCGTCATCATCTCTTCACCTTGCTCATACGGTACTACCCTGAAAGGATTGAGCACCAAGGTAGACATTTCACAGAGGGTGCCATAAGAGCCACAGGCCTTTGGATCATTGGAGCAAAAAGACCGATTTCAACTATACTGCACAATTTTGTCAAATGCCGCAAGCTAAGAGGGAAACATCAGCAACAGCAAATGTCAGATTTTCCAGTTGACAGATTAAGTACTGACCCGCCTTTCACCCATGTAGGTCTAGATGTTTTTGGGCCATGGATGGTAACAGCTTGCAGAACCTGAGTTGGCCAAGTGAATAGCTGGGCAGTACTGTTCACCTGCATGAGTGTGCATGCAGTACACATTGAAGTTATAGAATCTATGGATGCTTCAAATTTTATTAATGCCTTAAGGTGATTCCTTGCCAGCAGAGGGCCAGTAAAGTCATTAAGATCTGACTGTGGAACCAACTTTACTGGGGCCTGCCCAGACTCTCAGCCAATCCAAGACTTTTTAACTGAAAAGGGCTGTACATGGACTTTCAATCCTCCTCATTCTTCCCATGTGGGTGGCTCATGGGAGAGAATGATAGGCATTATACATAGAATACTGGACTCTATGTTACTGGACTTGAACTCCACAAGTCTTACTCATGAGAATTTAACCACCTTTCTGACAGAAGTGTCTGCCATGATCAATTCAAGACCACTTGTTCCAGTGTCTACAGATCCCGAGTCCCCAACCATCCTTACTCCAGCTACTCTCCTAACCCAGAAGCTTGGGTCTATTCCTGTTCCACCTGGAGACTTTAAAGAAGGGAAATGATACCGTGAACAATGGAAGCGAGTACAACACCTCACCAACTGTTTCTGGAATCTTTGGAAGATGGAGTATCTTTCTCTTCTGCAAGGACGCAGAAAATGGCAACATCTGAACCCTAACCTCCAAATTGGAGACCTTGTTCTGTTCAAAGACCAGCAAGCTGAAAGAAGTGAATGGCCAATGGGACTCATTGTAAAGACCATTCCTAGTGATGATGGTATGGTGTGTAAAGTAGATGTGAAGGTTGCCAGACAAGGAACTGTAAAGACTTTCCTCAGACCCATTACAGAACTTGCTCTACTCTTGCCTTTTGGAGACTGAACTTGCTTACCTGGGTTTGTTGGATTCAGTTTCTACCACAAGAAGACTGTGCCTTGAACTTTAAGTGACACTTTTTTAGTTGTTGTTGCATATACATGCATGTTATTTTTTGTCTTTCAGATCTTCAAGATAACTGCAAATTGCATCAAAGTTTACTTGTATTGCATAACTACCGTTATGAAATAACATAGTGGTATTTACAATACCAGACGGGGAGTGTGCTGTTACACGTGTCACGTAAATGTAATGCTATGCATAGTTATAGTAATGTTTATATAGTTGGTTATTATAGTGCCATCTCGTGGTTGTTTTGGATATTGTATCATCCTATTCTGTTTTCTAAGTGTGTTCCCTCCCATCTTCTGAGGTTATTTCCTAATCCTGGTTCACTCTGTGATGTAACTTCCTCTTCCTGGTTTTCTTCATTCTGTCTCATGAGGAAGAAGATGGCCACATATATCTAGGCTGCACACAATCTACTTGCATCCTGGAACACATTACCATGTTTTGACCTGCAGATACCATCTTTCAACCATCTGCCACATTTGTTGTATGCTGTACCTGCTATTTGCAATAAATATATGCTTATGGAAGAATCGGTGAGTTCAAGCTATCCGATAAAGACTGTACGCGGTGATTATATCTGCTTATATAGGCCAAGCATAGAGGTCTCAGCAAGGGATAAGTCACTATTACAACAGTTGGAGTCAGAATATGTATAATTTCACTTATACCCATGCCATGTGTGAGTAATATATTATTTAGTGAAAACTTTGTGTAAAAAAAAAAAAAAATATTTTCCTGAAACTTGTGACAAACTATAAAAATATTCCATGGACTCAGCATGTCTCTCAGGAAATAGCTTGGGGTGTCTACTTTCCAAAATGGGGTCATTCGTGGGGTTTTGTGCTATCTTGACATTTTAGGGCCTCAGAGACTGTGATAGGTAGTGAGGAAGTGAAATCACCATTTTACTCCCTTAGAAATCCTGAAGGCAGTGATTGGTTTTTGGGGTCCTGTACGTGGCTAGGCTCCCAAAAAGTCTCACACATGTGGTGTCCCCATACTCAGAAGAAGCAGCAGAATGTGTTTTGGGGTGTAATTCCACATATACCCATGGCATGTTCAAGCAATATATCATTTAGTGACAACTTTGTGTAAAAAAAAAAAAAAAATACATTTTCCCGAAACTTGTGTCAAAATATAATATATTCCATGGACTCAATATGCCTCTCAGCAAATAGCTTGGGGTGTCTACTGTCCAAAATGGGGTCGTTTGGGGGGTTTGTGTTATCTTGGCATTTCATGGCCTCTGAAACTGTGATAGGTAGTGAGGAGTAAAATCACAATTTTACTCCCTGAAGGCGGTGATTGGATTTCGGGCTCCTGTATGCGGCTAGGCTTTCAAAAAGTCTCACACATGTGGTATCCTCATATTCAGGAGAAGCAGTAGAATGTATTTTGGGGTGTAATTTCACATATACCCATGCCATGTGTAAGCAAATACTGTATCATTTAGTGACAACTTTGTGTAAAAAAAAAAAATTGTAAATTTTCCCAAAACTTGTGGCAAAATATAAAATATTTCATGACATGCCTCTCAACAAGCAGCTGGGAGTGTCTACTTGGAGGTCATTTGGGGGGTTTTGAACTGCCCTGGCATTTTATGCCACACATCGCCCACTCTTCTAACCACTCGAACCACCAAGTTCTTTCTGACACTTTTTGTTTACATGAAATTTTTTTTTTAGAAAATTACTTTGAAACTCCAAACATTATATATTTTTATTAAAGCAGAGGCCCTACAAAATAAAATGGTTGGCGGTGCAATTGTTTTTACCAAGTATTTGCACAGCGATTTTTCAAATGCAATTTTTTGGGAAAACAAACACTTTTTTGAATTTTAATGCACAAAAACACACTATATTGCCTAAATGTTTGGTGAAATATAAAAGATGATCTTGTACCGAGTACATAGACACCAAACACGACATGCTTTAAAATTACGCACACCTACGCGGCAACAAACTATATACATTTATAAAAAGCCTTTAAAAGCCATTACAGGTTAGCACTGTAGAGGTCTACTGCTAGAATTACTGACCTCAATCTGACATTCATGGTGATACCTCACATGCATGGTGCAATTGCTGTTTACGTACAACACAAGACCGACGCTTGTGTTCACCCTTGCGTGTGTGCACGTGAGGACAGGGTTGCTTTCATTTTCTTTTTTAAATTATTCATTTTTATTTTTTTTATTTTTACACTGTGCCTTTCATTTTTTTATTGTTTTTTTATCATTTTTAATGTTATCACAGGGAATTTAAATATCCTCTATGATAGCAATATGTATTGACAGGTACACTTTTTCGAAAAAAAAATGGCGTCTATTAGACTCTAGATCTCTCCTCCGCCATTAAAGCATCTGATCACACCAAGATCGTGTAATAAGATGCTTTCCCAATTTCCCAATAGCGCTGTTTATATCCGGAGAAACCAAAGCTATGAAATGCTCGTAGCTTCCAGGTTCTTAGGCCATAGAGATGATTGGTGCCATTCTAGTCTCCGATCAGCTCTATGGTCAGCTGGCGGAACCACCGGCTGCATTCTCGGGACAGGAGAGCCTGAGAAAACCTTGGAAGACAGAGGGAGAGGGGGGGAACGTTCCCTCCCACTGCTTGTAAAAGCAGTCTAGCGGCTAATTAGCCACTAGAATTGCTTTTACATGAAAGAAGACCGCCGGCTGAATAAAACGACACCAAGATGATACCTAAACCTGCAGGCATCATGTATAACCACTCAAAGTCCAGCAACATATAAGTATGTCGCTGGTCCTTGTTGGGCATATATTGTAATGTTGGCACAACGACCTCCAAAGCACACATTAGGCTCAAAACGTGCACCTCATTCCCCAAATAACAGTAGATGCAAATGGATAATGGACTGGGTGGAGTCCATATCAAAGGGCTATGGGAATGTTCACTGTGCAATTATGAAGAGAATATGACACAATATAAAATCCAAAAATATTTAATGGTGCATCATTAAAAGAAAGTAGGGCAAATACAGAAATAGACAAAATGTCAGCAGTAATCACTATATGGGTTACATTAATTCTTTTGCATAGGTGTACATATGAGATGTCCCAACATGTTTCGCTGTAGAAGTAGCTTCATCAGGGGACAGATGGTATAACACCAGTGCAGCTCTAATCAAGGCTTCAATCAAACCCCATGTGTTACGGCCGGCATGTAAAATCAGCAATTAAACTGCGATGTATTGCATAGACATCTATGTCTATTGTCTATGTATAATAGAATAGAAAAGAATAAACCTGGAGACATAGTACCAAATGGGGATCTAAATGTATCCCAGCAAGTGGGACAGCATCTCAGGAATGGCTCTTAGGATCCAACATCCACCATCCTAGGAGCCGTTTCTGAGACGCCCTACTTGCTGGGATACGTTTAGATCCCCATTTGGTACTATGGATCCAGGTTTATTCTATTATACATTCTAATCTGCAATACATCGCAGTTTAATTGCTGATTTTACATGCCGGCCGTAACACATGGGGTTTGATTGAAGCCTTGATTAGAGCTGCACTGGTGTTATACCATCTGTCCCCTGATGATCACTTACTGGAATTTAAGGAAGGATCCAGTTCATCCTGACGCTTTGTATAGCACATAAGCATTCAGCAGAGCCAATTGGAATAAGTATATGGACATTTTTTTATACCAGCGTCTGGCCTTTTGGGCAGCTAAGTACAGCACCATCACCTGTTCGTTGAAGTCAACCCCTCCCATGTTAAGGTTGTATACGTGGACATAGAGGGGCTTCTCAACAACACCAGTCACCATTGGAATTTGGACTGCCGTGTCTGTGTGAATGGAGGACAGAATGAAAACTTTTTGCGTGTCCCTCCACATCACTGCAAGCAAATTATTACATCTCAAGCGGGCTCTCTCCCCTGTCTAAGTCAGTTATCTACAAGCTGTTGGGGGAAGCCCCGGAAATTAGATCGCACGGTGCCACATGCACCAATTCCATGATCAAAAAGGTTACTAAAAAGTGGCATGCTTGTGTAATCATTGTCCACGTACAAGTCATACCCCTTTCCGAATAAGGGTGAAGTCCCAAACAATCTTGCCAGCGCTCCCTATGTAGTCTGGGCAGTTGGGGGGCTCCACGCGACTGTCTTTTCCCTCATAAACCATAAAACTATATGTATATCCTGTGGCCCTTTCACAGAGCTTATACATCTTGACCCCATTTCTGGCATGCTTGCTGGGGAGACACTGAAAGCAAGGCAACCAGAAAATGTAACCAGGGACTCATCAACGCAGACAACTTGATCGGGAATAAACAAGGCTGCAAACTGTTGGTTGAAGGGGTTTACGAGGGGCAGAATTTTGTGGAGCTGATCATATTCAGGGCCACCCCGAGGACAACAGAGTTCCTTGTTATTAAAGTGCATGAAACGCAAGATCTGCTTGTTTTGTGTCCTGGTCATGGAAGCAGAGAACACAGGCATAAGGTGAATTGGGTTAGTGGACCAATATGACCACAACTCACTTTTTTTAGTTATGCCCATGAGGAGGGATAGGCCCAGAAAGGTCTTAAATTCTGGAACCGTAATAGGTTTCCAGGCAAATTCTCTGGCAAGGGTCAAGTGGGGATTTGCGGAGATAAATTGACCAGCTTATAAATTGCTTTGGTCCACAATAGATCTGTAGAGATCTTCCGTGAAAAGCAGCAAATAAAAATCAAGGCAAGTAAAATCAACTGTTTCCACCTGAATTCCAGGCTGGCCAGTGAATGGGGGAAGTACGGGCACTGCAGAAGTGGTGGGCTGCCAATCGGGGTTTGCAATCACAACAGGAATGGCACTATGGGCTCTAAGAGCCTGTCTTTGTCTTCTTGGAGGTTGCAGGATACAACTTGTGCTAGCCACCGCATTAGCTTGAACTGCACTTATGGGACTCGTTACGTAACCAAGTAATATTGCAGTGCTGGTTTGTCTATGACCAGGATGCACTAGGCCACTGGTGCTTGCCAGTTCACTAGAAGATTGAGCGGCACTAGTACTGGCTCTCTGCCACCTCAGCAACAGAAGAGTCGGGTACGCCTGGCCTTAGCAGGGATCACTACACATTTGTCAGAGCTATCTGTCAGGGTGCTGCTGCTCTCTACGGATTTGTATACTGAGCCTGATTCTGACAGTGAGGCTTCCCCATTGTTCTAATGTGTCATGCTCAGCAACATGTAGGCCTCTTCACTAGTGGTCCTCTGTTTGGACATTTTGGCCTCTAAATTTATAGGTACAGCTAGTGTGAATCACAGGTAAAAGAGCACCTGGTTTTCAGCAATTGCTTCAATCGCTACCAAAAAATTAACTGTTAGCGTTTGCAGGGATCAGGCTTAACTCAACTAACACTCAGCTGCAGTTATGTGTGCTGTGGTTTGTAAGTGACGTTCTATTGATACTGCACTTGGGTGGGCTGGGCTGGGCGGAGGGGCTAAACAAAGGTACTAGCAAGTGTCTGGGCTGATCCTGCTAACGCTGCATTTTTGGGAACACTAAACTACAGGGGACGCTAATATATTTTTGATCAGATCAAAGATATTGGTCCGTTCAGACACTACACTAGTAATGGACCTAAATAGTGTGTGTGTGCGTGTTAGAGTACCTGGCAATAATCTGGCGCTGCCTGCGATTGACACTATCACTAACTCACGCTAGAACTGATGTCACCCATGACACTAATACGGTGATCAGAAAATAGATCTGTACACTATACTAGTGACATTGGTGACCGGGGTGAAAGGGTTAACTAGGGGGTGATCAGAGGGATAAACCTTTATTAGGGGGTTAATGGGGGATACCCTAAACCTACCTGAGCCTACCACTAAACTACTGTAACGCTATTTAGTGTCACAAGTTACACCAGTTCAGTGATCAGTGAAAAATCTGAAAACTGCACAATGTGACACAGTGACAGGGAGTGAAAGGGTTAATTGGGGGGCAATCAGGGGGTGATCAAGGAGTTAAACGTGTGGCTATGTGTACTGGTGTTAGTGTATTGCTTGGTGTACCCACTATGGATATCTTCTCCTCTCGAGCTGGAACCGAAAGGGGCTCCACGAGGGGACATTACATCACTTCCTCTGGCTGTGTTTACATTTCACAGGCAGAGAAGGCTCTTCATGTGCCAGAACTGATCAGCAGGTCCAGGCCTGAAATCATTGGCCTGGGCCTGGAGACTGATTAGTTCTGGAATTAATCCGATCACTGTGGGGACGGTGGGGGTGCTTACACGCCGACTTACAGTGATGGCGATTCGCGCAGCCGTGCCAATCTGTCACAGTAAAACTCCAGCGGCTGGTTGGGTACAAGTTAATCTCTTCAGTGATGCACACACCCTGTCAGTCCATGGACAAGGCAGATGAGAGGGCATGGAGTGGTGCTGTGAATCTGGGATGTTTCAACTACAATGTTAAAGTTATTGTTAAATGTAATTTTCAATATTTCTAAATCTGCAGCTGTTATTAAAATAATACCTGTGATCTGGCCATGAAGGTCCTTGTTTTGGCACGTACTATTATAGGGTGATAGCATTCTGGCCCTGTCTTTCATTTATTTTACTGGATTAGTTGTGCTGTCCCTTTAAAAATAGACAAGTGAAACACATAAACAAATTCATTCAATTCGGAATACTTTATTATTAAGGGAAAATTAAGAATCATGAAAAAACACACCAAATTTGCATCTACATATGCAAAGTGCAACAGAAAAAATAATTGTGCAAAACCATAAACAAATTTAAAAAATACATCAGATGCCCCATCTCTTTAACCACTTCAGCACCAGAAGGATTTGCCCCTTTAATGACCAGAGCATTTTTTACAATTTGGCACTGCGCTGCTTTAACTGGTAATTGCGCGGCCATGCAATGCTATACCCAAACGAAATTTGCGTCCTTTTTTCCCCACAAATAGAGCTTTCTTTTGTTGGTATTTGATCACCTCTGGGGTTTTTTTTTGTGATATAAATGAAAACAGACAGAAAAATTTGAAAAATAAATATTTTCTACTTTTTGTTATAAAAAAATCCAATAAACTCAATTTTAGTCATACATTTAGGCCAAAATGCATTCAGCCACATGTCTTGGGGAAAAAAAAAATCAATAAGCATATATTAAAAAAAATACATTCTTCTGCTTCTCCTGAGTATGGGGATACCACATGTGTGAGACTTTTTGGCAGTCTAGCCGTGAACAGGACCCCGAAAACCAATCACCGCCTTCAGGATTTCTAAGGGAGTACATTTTTGATTTCACTCCTCATTAACTATTACAGTTTCCAAGAAATGCCAAGATAGCACAAAACCCCCAAAATTACCCCATTTTGGAAAGTAGACACCTCAAGCTATTTGCTTAGAGGCATGTTGAATCCATGGAATATTTTATATTTTGCCACAAGTTTCAGGAAAATGATCACTAAATGATATATTGCTTAAACACGCCATGACTATATGTAAAATGACTCCCCTAAATACATTCTGCTGCTTCTGAGTATGGGGATACCACATGTGTGAGACTTTTTGGCAGACTAGCCGCATACAGGACCCCAAAAAATAATCACCGCCTTCAGGCTTTCTAAGGGCGTAAAATTTTGACTTCACTCCTCACTACCTGTCACAGTTTCAGGGGCCATGAAATGCCAAGATAGCACCCCCCCCCCCCCAAATGACCCAATTTTGAAAAGTAGACACTCCAAGCTATTTGCTGAGAGGCATGTTGAGTATTTTTGCAGATTTTTCTTTTTGTCACAAAGTTTTGAAAATTGAAAAAATTAAAAAAAAAAAATTCCTTTTCTTTCTTAATTTTCCAGAACAAATGAGAGCTGCAAAATACTCACGCCCCTTAGCAAATACCTTTTGGTGTTTACTTTCCAAAATTGGGTCATTTGGGATGTTTTGTGCTATCTTGACATTTCAGGGCCTCTGAAACTCTGATTGGTTGGCTTTCGGTGTCCTGTTCACAGCTAGGCTCCCAAAAAGTCTCACACATGTGGTATCCCCTTACTCAGGAGAAGCAGCAGAATGTATTTTGGGGTGTAATTTCACATATACCCATGCCATGTGTGAGCAATATATAATTTAGTGACAACTTTGTGTAAAAAAAAAAAAAGTAATTTTCCCGAAACTTGTGGCAAAATATAAAATAATCCATGGACTCAACATGCCTCTCAGCAGATAGCTTGCGGTGTCTACTTTCCAAAATGGGGTCATTTGGAGGGGGGGGGGGGTTGTGATATCTTGGGCTATATTCAGGGCTTCTGAAACTGTGATTGGCAGTGAGGAAGTGAAATCACCATTTTACGCCCTTAGAAAGCCTGCATGTGGTGTTTGGTTTTCAGGGTCCTGTACGCGGCTAGACTCCCAAAAAGTCTCACACATGTGGTATCCCCGTACTCAGGAGAAGCAGCAGAATGTATTTTGGGGTGTAATTTTACATATACCCATGCCATGTGTGAGAAATATATCTTTTGGGTCCCAGCCGCGGATGTATCTGCGCATGCGCGAGGCCTCAGGTGGAATCGAGGCTTGGTTCCACACATGTGCAGTCCTCCGGGGGACCTGCCGTCTCCAGGGCGGGCTAATCAAATGACTGTCAGCCTCTGCCTCACTGTAAAATCCTGATGACAGTGTACGGCAGCTGCTCCAAGCCCTGATTGTCCCTCATAGGTTAACCTTCTGGCAATCTGTTAGTGGTGGTCAGGGGGGAGTTCCCTTAAAGGGGAAGTAATAAAAGGGTTTTTTCTCCGTTTTTCCCTCTCTTCTACCTTTTATCTCTGCCTTCCACAGTGAGTGGACAGGATAGCCCTTCTCCCTTCCTGCGAGCCATGGACAAGTCACCGCCTCCTTGCAGCCAGCCCTCACGCATTGGACATGTGTGGGGGAGGCTGAGTCTGGCTGGCAGGGCACATCTGAGGTCC
Source organism: Glandirana rugosa (assembly GCA_018402905.1). Classification (NCBI taxonomy): domain Eukaryota; kingdom Metazoa; phylum Chordata; class Amphibia; order Anura; family Ranidae; genus Glandirana; species Glandirana rugosa. The sequence goes on along the minus strand of BLSH010332128.1, from coordinate 48,550 downwards.
ACCTGTAACACATCTGCACCCATCTGTAACATCATCTCTCTTTTTTCTTTTCTTTTTTCATCAAAGCCTTTACAGGTCGTATCACCAGATGTCAGAACGGGAAGACAAGGACCTTGCCAGGCCACAACATCGGCATTCATCCTCTAGATCCAGACCCCATGGCTCTCAGTCTAGGATCCATCACCAGGAGAGAAGTTCTAATTCCTCCCCCAGGCACTGCACCCACCCTCTGATCATAGAGCCTGCTGGGTATATGGGACTCAGGTTCTGGAGGGCAAATCGCTGTGTGAGCCATACTAAGCCCGGACGGATGGGGAAAGAGAGACAGACAAGCAGCATATGGAGTCTCTCGTAAGACGTGTGGTACAACAGTCCCTGAACTAATGAGGTAAGAGCCACACGCCAAGCCAGTCTACCACTAGGTCAGGCTCTCTTGCTGAGGACCTGGAGCAGTCAAGAAGACAGAGCTCAGATCGGGCAAGGCAAACACCCTTCCAAAGGTCTGCCAAGAACTCAACCCCTGGTGGATGTGAGCCCGCCAAGTCCTTTGAGATTGGGCCCACTCAGACAGACCAGGTGCACTGAAGAAAAGAAGCAGATGTTGCTGTCCTACATGCAGTCATTGGTGGCTCAGGGGGGCCTCAGTGCCTGTGCTCAGGGGCTGAGAGTTCCAGGGCATGTACTCGCCCCTTTTCTCAGTTCAGAAGAAAAATGGCTCATGGCGCCCAGTAATATACCACACGTATCTGAACAAGTTTGTTTCACGTGCCCGTGGCAGACGAGTTTTGCAAATACCACAAATTGCGTTGTGATAGATCTAAACGTCTGGCATCGGCGTCTGATGGATGTCCAGTCTTCTCTACACCATATAGCATGGAGTTTCAACAGATTAGAAAGATTGTTCTTAAACATACTCCTGTGTTACGTCATGATCCTCTGTATGCCTGTATCCTGGACAAAGGGTTAAAAGTGGTGTCCCGAAGGGCCAACTCTTTAGGCTCCTCTCTCTCTCCTAGTCTTTTCTCTAGTAGCTCTAGGCAGCCACATTGGCTGAGCTTTAAAGGGAACTTTAGGTGTGGAGGGAGTAGATGTCAGTGTTGTCCGTTTGTGAAGAAAGGGGATATTGTGCAATCCACTGTCAACAATAAACGTATAAACATTAGTAGATTCATGAACTGCAACACTAGGTATGTGGTTTATATCATTACTTGCACACAGTGCATGGTTCAGTACGTGGGACGCACAACACGGAGATTGCGAGATCGCCTGGGCGATCACCTCAGGGACATTAGTAAAAATCACCCCACCAATGTCTCCAGACATTGGAACGGGGTACACCAGAAAGATACCTCTGATCTAAGAATTCAGGCGATCGAACAAATAATGTCTCCAGTCAGGGGTGGGGATAAGTTCAAGCTTCTTTGCAAGAGGGAAGTGTTTTGGATATTTTTTCTTGGCACTAGAATGCCTGAGGGACTTAATTTTGAGTGGGATGTGTCCCATTTTTATGATGGATAGAGGTTTGGTTATCCTCCATTATGGTCCGTACAACACTTCCCTCTTGCAAAAAGCTTTTAGGGTCCGTCTAGTAATTTGAATTGAGATTGATGTTCCAGGAAACCCCATTGTCTGTATATACAAAGTTTATCTACGGGTGTATTGTTTGCTGAGGTTTTCTCATGTGATACATTCTTTGGAGCCATGATTATTACAGACAAAGGGTTCTCAGGTGAGCTGTACACCATTGAAACTTGCAGGTTTTTAGTGATGTATCAGTTTCCTGTTGCTGTTATGTTCATTATTATGTTTTTTGACACACTGTGTTTGTTTTTGTGCATTCCAAGTTTATTTTATCCAATTTTGTATATTTGCAACAATTTTTTATACTTATGTTGGCATGTATTTGGATCTTCCACAGATGGGTCGGTTTATTGCACATCACAGAGGGACCTGCGATGATACATGCGAGAACTCTTTTTTGTCTCCATATGGTCCACGTACGATCCTCTGGTGTATTGCACCACACCGCACCTATTCTGTTGAAGGTCACAAGCCCTAAGAAGTAATTGAAGTCAAATGATTAAGTAACAGCTGACTGATTGTGTTGTGATTGGTTGAACACGGGAAGTGATCATCAGTATTTCTACATATATACATGTATGCATACCCATGTCTCACTAGCTATGAGTAAGCGCCCTTAGGGTGGCGTGAAATGCGTTAGCAAATACCTCATATCTCTTGTCTGTATGCATGGACTTGGGTCAATAAAAGCATTGAATAAGGAGTGCGGTCGTCCGGAGTCTCTTTTCGTTCATTTGATCAAGCATCTTGAGCCTGCACCCTCTGGGACTGTGTTACTGTGTTACTGTTGGAAGAGTCAGGTGTTCTGGAGCTGTCTACTCTCTTCTCACCTCTGGTTTGCAGTGGAGCAAAAGCTTCTCCAGTACACCTGTCTCCCTTTCGAACTCTCACCCTCACCTCGAGTTTTTTCGGAAATTCTTCTGGCCAGGGTAGCCCTCATCAGAATGAAGGGCATATGCCTACATCATTATCCTGATGGCCTTCTGTTACTGGCTCAATATAGAGAGTGGCTCCTGCATCACAGGGCTCAAGTCATTTCCACACTTCTACAGTTTTGGCCAGTTAATGAATTTAGAGAAGGGTCACTTAGAACCAACGCAGCGCTTAGTATAACTAGCGGCCCAGTTCGACACAGTTGAAAATACTATCCCCTTGCCTCTTGAGAAGATCCCGATAGTGCAGGACAAAGTACACCTGGCCCTAGCTTCCCTACAGCTGAGGGCTTCTCAGTGCCTCAGAATAATAGACACAATGGTATCAACAGCCCTATGGTCAAATGGGCCCTTTGGCCCTATTAAATCAGGTGCAATCAGTGCATTCACATAATCTCTTCTGGTGGCTACAGCACAGGATCTGCTCAGATGCCACTTGATTACCCTGTTTCCTGGGTCACAGTCATGACCAATGCCAGCAATACAGAATGGGGGGCCTACTGCAAGTCAGAGAACACCCAGGGTTTCCACGCTCTCCAGGCCTTCTGCCACCTGGTAGAGGGAGAACCTGTAATACTTAGAATGGACAACACCACAGGGGCCTCCTATGTGAAGAGACAGGGAGGGACTCGGAGCCTGTCCCTACTTTGGAAAGTGGAACCGATAATGTCGTGGGCCCGGTAGAATCTGGTAGACATTTCGGCAACCTATGTTCCCGAGGTCCAGAACATCCAGGCAAACTTTCTGTCCCATACCCAACTGGACAACAACGAATGGTCTATCCATGCAGGGACATTCAAGTGGATCCTGTGCTTGGGAGTCCATCTCGAGGTCAACTTGTTTGCATCCCCTTGCAACTTCAAACTCCAGAAGTATTACAGGCAGTGCCATTGCGACCTAGTTTTCAGAGTAAATGCTCTAATAGAACAGTGGAACTTCAATAAAGCATATGCCTGTCCTCTGATCACAATCATCCTCAGATTCTTGCAGAGACTCCGAGCAGAAGCCGCCGAGGTAGGGGCAATAGCACCATAATGGCCAAATGGGCCTTGGTTTCCTCTGCTAACACAACTCAGCCTTTGGGACCTGAGGCCTCTTTCTGTCAGACCAGACCTCCTGTCCCAGGGGGCAGTCTTGCATCCATGCCCGACACGTCTACAGCGGATAGTTTGGTTCTTGAGAGGGAGAGGCTGGAAGCCCCTGGCTGTGCATCAGGAGTCATCTCTATCCTCATGAGATCGAGAAGAGCTAGTATGAACAAGGTCTATGGAAGGATTGGGGCCAAGTTTGTGGAGTTCACATCCTCCATGGGATGTTCATTTAGGGACCTGGGGTGCAAGACATTCTGGAATTTCTACACTCAGGCCTAGACCTGTCTTTGTCAGTCAGCTCCTTTAGAGTCCAGGTGTCGGCCCTATCGGCCTTCTCAGGAATCCCGTGGGCTGGCCATCCTCTCGTCTGGCAATTCTTCAGAGGGGCAGCAAGACTCAAGCCCCATAGGGGCATTTGGCCACAAAGGGCCATTTCTAACCTCCTGTCCAGACCGGGTAGTACTCATACCCAGGCTGGACTCAAATACCAAAGTCCCATTGGTCTTCCACGAAAACCAAGAGATCGTTCTTCCTACCTTCAAGGCACCTGAAACCACTGAGGCTCATCCCCTAGATATAGCCTTGTTTAGATGGTCAGATCCCCTCTTATCCTCTTTTCTGGGAAAAACAGGGGAAGACGACCTTCAGCTAGGACAATTGCGTCCTGGATTGTCTAGGCCATCCAGCTGGCCTATAGAGCAAAGGGCTCGGCTCCTCCAGAGGCAGTGACAGCGCACTCAGCTGCCCAGGATGTCTCGACTTCCTGAGCGGCGGCCCAACATGGAGCTCCAGATGTTATTTGCAGGGCAGCCTCGTGGGCCTCTATCAACATGTTCATGGCATATTATTGTGTGGAACATGCATCTTTATGTTCTGAGTTTTTTGGTTTGAGAACTCCTGTCAGTCGACGGGTCAAATTAAAACCGTCTCTTTGTTCAGCAAGCCCGCCCATGTGGTTTTGGCTAGCTATTTCCCACATGTAGGCTGCCATGGAGTCTGTCAGGAACATTCCCTATCAATACTTACCGTAATTTCCTTTCCTGATGGACTCCATGACAGATGGAGTTCCCACCCATGGATCAAGAGTTGACTAGTTACAGAACGCAGTCTCTGGCTGTGAGCTGAAATTTATGGGAATGGGGACCTATAGCATTGAAGAGGAGGTGGGGTAAACCCACACGTGGGTTGCCATGGAGTCCATCAGGAAAGGAATATAACGGTAAGTATTCATAGGAAATTTTCAGTTTTTTACGCACTAGAGAGTCTGATGGCAGTGATTGGTTTTTGGGGTCCTGTACATGGCTAGGCTCCCAAAAAGTCTCACACATGTGGTATCCCCATACTCAGGAGAATCAGTAGAATGTATTTTGGGGTGTAATTTCACATATACCCATGCCACGCTTGAGCAATATATAATTTGGTGACAACTTTGTGTAAAAATAAATAAATTGAATTTTCCCAAAACTTGTGGCAAAATATAACATTTTCCATGGACACAAATATAGAGTTGAGCGAACACCTGGACGTTCGGGTTCTGCTGGTCCGTCCGAACTTCGGGACAAAGTGCGGGTCCGGGTCCGGACGGAACCCGAACGATCGCACGGACAACGAACCCCATTGAAATCAATGGGGACCCGAACTTTTAACAATATAAAACGGTGTTCAAAACCCTTTTAAGTTAAATAAATAAAAATGTGTTTCAACAGTGGTTTAATATATAACGAGTTCGCACCGTACCCATATACACTTTAATGTGGGGTTTTATGTAAGATGACTAAGAGGACTCATACCCCTATGGTGTACACACTCTGAAAAACCCTCGGATCGGTACATGTCCTGGGGTTTTTGGTTAGTGACGGTAGTCTGAGAGATCACGCATTTTTTGACTTTTAAAGGATACTTATGAATGGCAATATAA